>PVJA010009466.1:45400-60696 GCA_004027025.1 Myocastor coypus
TCCCAGCACTCGGGAGGCTGAGGCAGGAGGATTGGTGCGAGTTCGAGACCAGCCTGGGCTACAAAAGTGAGCTCAAGGCCAGCCTCAACTGCATAGCGAGACCCTGTCTCAAAAAGACAAAAAAAAAAAAAAAAAAAAAAAAAAAAAAAAAAAAAAAAAAAAAAAAAAAAAAAAAAAAAAAAAAAAAAAAAAAAAAAAGTGGGTACTCTTAGGCTGGGGAAATAGCTCAGCAGTCTAAGTGCCTACCTGGCAAGTGAAAAGACCAAGTTCAATCCCTGGTACTGCATGCTGTGCTGGCCCTGAAACCAATTACAGGTGTGATGGTACATACCTGTAATCCTAGCACTGGGAAGGCTAAGACAGGAGTCTGAATTACATAGTGAGACCTTGTATCAAATAAATAAAGTAAAAATAATATAAAATAAAAATGGGTATTCTAAAATTGAGTTTTCCAACTTTAGATTGGATAGATTTTTGGAATTAGTATTAAATTACTACTAAAATTGCTACAATGAGTACTACAATTCTGCATGTAATACTTTAATCTTATATAAAGTACTTAATATTTATTCACATAAAGTAGAACTGTTAGCTTACACAGAGAATTTGTTCTTCTTTTAGCCTACGTATTTCATCATTTTAATTAAAACCGCAGGCTAAATTTAACATTCAAGTGTCAGGGACTCAAGACATAATACACCACTGAGTGTTGTCCTTGAGTGAGGAATGAGGAGCTTAACAGGTATAGCTTTTTTAAAAAAAACAGCTATAACTTTGAAATCATAATAAAATTAATTTTTCTGGTTCTAGATCTGTGCTCAGCATATTTCAGATTATGTGCAGTATGTTTTTTCCTATAGAATTGGATCCAGTGAGGGAAAAGACCTGATGTACAAACATGAATATATAGTCTTTTTAGCCGGTATATTTCTTAAAAGACTAAACTGGTATTATGGTGCACGACTTTAAAACTTAGATGTATATATTATTTTTACTTGTGAAGAAAACTTTGAAAATAAACAGTTAATCTTAGGGTAAAAACTATGCTTTTAAAAATCCTACAAATAGTAAAACCTTGAATAAAAGCATTTAAAAACACCTATTTGTATGTGTCACTTCTGAAGAACCAAAGGTTGCTATGGATGAATATCACTGACATGATTTTAAAAATATACTATCAATATCTTTTTTTTTTTTTTTTTAAGATTTATTTTTTTTTTAAATTTTATTTATTTATTTATTTATTTATTTTTCTTGTTTCAGAACCTTTATTTGTTTATTCACTCATTTTTATGGCCGGCTCAGCCCGCCCCAAAGGGCAGGGCTGGCACAGCATGTGGCGTGCCGGGGATCGAACCGGGGTCCCTGAAGCCGCCCAAGCTTTCCCAAGCAGGTGCTTTAGACCACTGAGCCATCTCGCCGGCCCCTCAATATCTTTTAAAATAGAAAAGAGAGGAATGTAAGTTTTGAACTACTAAAATGAATTTAGCTCTTGTATCATCACTAGAGAATTCATGTTGTGTCAACATTACATTAATATTCTACTATAGTTTCCTCTACCTCCATCAGTGTCTCCTCCGGTAGTTCAGGGGCTTCGAAGGTGATGAGCCCCTCTAGGCTAGGGGGTGAAGCACCATAAGGCACATATCTCAGGTTGGGAGCAACTTCTGCTCCCGGAGGGGAAGAGCCCAAGCCTGGCCCAGGTGGAGAGCCTACATACACACGGCCAGTGGTGGAGCACAAGGAGCCTCCCGAGCTGCTGGACCCCACTGCAAGGAAACACAGGACACATAGTATAGCCTCCAAGTGAGGCTAAAAGGGGGCTTCACACCTAATGCTCCTCTTATTTACTGAATAAAACATACTGAATAAAGAAAATGTTTAAGCAAGAGCCCCTGATTTCTCAACATATTTGAGCATATGAAGTTATTATTCCATTTTCTCTTTTTCCTCGTCTAATGCATATTTTACAGATATCACCATAGTCAGTTTTCTTAAAGTCTGTTCGAAAATTCATATCACACATATTTCTCTTTGTTGTTCCATGGGCTTCAAAATTATAAAACTCAGTAAATGCATAGTACTTCAAAGTACAATTTGATTTTTTTTGTATTATAAATATCAACAAAATGAACAAAGTTTCTCCTCTTGATATGTGATAAGTACTCCAACATGGTATTACATAATCAGATTAGAACTATAGATCAATATTATAAACATTTATATACCTCTTCCTAAGAATTGCCACATTATTTTCTAAGGCATATAGATCTCATAAAACTCCAACATATATATTTTTTTCAATATTGCTGCAAGCGAGCATAGTACTGCATGCCCATAATGGAGGCACCGAAAACTGAGGTAAGAGGATCATAAGTTTGAGGCAAACCTACCTCAAAATAAGATCAGGTTTCAAAATAAAAAGGACTGGGAATATATTTTAGTGGAAAAACATCCTGGAGTTCAATCCCTAGTACTACATCCACACAAAAAAAGTTGGCACAGTTAATAGATGTACATTATTACTTCCTTAAAGTGGTATTTTCTTATTAAAATTTTTAATATCAGTTATGTATCTTTTGTTTATTAATCTGATATCCTGATTAACAACCTATGTAGAAAAGAAAATCTAAAGGACACAAGGCACATCATATATGATTATGAAAATAGATGCTGACTTCAAATCTAATTCCAAGACCTTCTTGATAGATAATAAAAGTATCTATTAATCTGTATAAATACTTATATGATTAAGTGCAAAAACAGGGATCTAAAGTATAATGCAAAAATCAAATAAAATTTGTTTCTAAAAAAGAAAATAATACATAATTTCTAAATAATTTATTGGATTGTTAAATATTATTAAAGACTTCAACATGTAAGCAGGGATGCATTACAGATGTGCAGCTGTTGCTTCATGGAGACATAACATTTATATCATACTTTGTAGCACAATAAACATCACATATGAGTATGTATAAAATATGTTTATATTGAATATACAATATATATATCATTTCTTTACTAATACTTTTTCCACACAACCATTCCTTTGTATACTTCTTAAAACCTTTAAAAAAAAAGTCACTTTTTTCCACTGGTAAAGAAAATGAAATCAAAGAAGTTAAATAATCTGTCTAAAGTACAATATTACATCCAAAATACTACGCACAGATTGAACATTCCTTACCTGAGGTGGTTCTTGTTCGAAGGACCATATGGGTACAAGTGGGGGCTGTGGCACTGTGTGGAGGAGACCCTACAGTGAAGAGGACAGCCCTGGAACTTGTGGCTGTTCCTGCTGATGGTGCTACTACAAGGCCACAGGCTCCTGCAGGAGCTACAATAAAGAATTTATAAAATGTCACATTACCTATAGTGTTTCTATTGCAGAGAAACCTTGACTTTCATATTAGTATTTTTAAAAATAAAAACATTTATTAATTAAAATCACAAAATTCTATCTATACCATTAATAGTATTTTAGAGTAAAGAGCAAGGTCCCAAGTTCAATTCCCAGTACTGAAAAAAAAATTAGTGTAAACTATCTGTGAACCTTTATACTAAAGCCTAGTATTCAGAGTTACTTTTGATATTCCTAAAATATATCAACTTCAAATCCCATCTCTTTAGGATAAAATGAAAAAGTAGAAACCAAGAATTGAGACTAAAACATAGAGTTAAGTTGAATGGTAACCAACAATACAGTTTAGAAAAATAAAGAGAGACAAAGTACATTTATATCTTAGAATCACACCTTTAAATCACTCAGGAAGAAAAGGAAGTGCGACAAATATTGAAACATTTAATGGCCTAAGAAGTCAGTGAAAGTCCCCATGCACCAAAATGCATATAATCAATAAAACCTGTCCAAAATGGTTTCACATTTGTTATCTGAGAGACTACATTTATGGGACCACACACAGGGGCAGGAGTTAATATAGACCATAAATATAAAAGATACTACAACCAAGGGAAAAAATCTAAAGCAGTTTCCTTCCTTCTTTCCTTCCTTCCTTCCTTCCTTCCTTCCTTCCTTCCTTCCTTCCTTCCTTCCTTCCTTCCTTCCTTCCTTCCTTCCTTCCTTCCTATCTTCCATTTCACTGGAAATTGAACCTACGGCCTTTGTACTGAGCTCCTAAATTGCTATGGCTAGCTACATTACACTGTGAGTTCTTCTGCCTCAGCTTCCCTAAGTGCTGAAATTACAGAAATATGCCACCAAACCCAGATACTTGCTTAAACTTCACTTTAAAAATCACTCATTTTGGAAATCACATATTGGTCTTCTATTAACTTCATTGTAGATAGCACTTCTGACTGATGCTGCCTAACTGGTTAAAACTAATCTCCAGCAAAAGTTGCTTTCTGTTCTCAATCTTAAATCGTAAGGTTAAATATTTCTAAGAAATAAAGCTAAAAGGGCACGGTGGGATGGCTCAGTGGTCTAAAGCGCCTGCTTGGGAAAGCTTAGGCGGCTGCAGGGACCGTGGTTCGATCCCCGGCACCACATGCTGTGCCAGCCCTGCCCTCAGTACGGGCTGAGCCGGCCATAAAAATGAGTGAATAAACAAATAAAGGTTCTGAAACAAGAAAAAATAAATAAATAAATAAACAAATAAATAAATAAATAATTCTTAAAAAAAAAAATTAAAAAAAAGAAATAAAGCTAAAAAGACATGAGCCGGGCGTGGTGGCTCACGCCTATAATCCCAGCACTCGGGAGGCTGAGGCAGGAGGATTGGTGCGAGTTCGAGACCAGCCTGGGCTACAAAAGTGAGCTTAGGACCAGCCTCAACTGCATAGCGAGACCCTGTCTCAAAAAGACAAAAAAACAAAAACAAAAACAAAAAAAAAAATAAAAAAATAAAGCTAAAAAGACATGAATCATTGAACTTATTAGTCATTAACTTTTCTTCATATTTACAGAACTGGGGCTGACAACTTTCAGATAACATTAAAATATGCATTGTCTAACAAAAGATGCACAATTTGCTAATCCTATTCTTTAACTCAAAGTAAGAAATATAAATTAATTTGCAGGGAGACAATATGTTCATTACAGAGACTGACCTAGAGGAGGAAGGTGAATTATTGTCACTGGATGTTCTAACAAAGAAGAGAAAGAAAAATAGCCCTTGAGGCCTGTGGTTAACAAGTTTGGATGTATCAGCATGCAGTCTCCTGATCCACTGCCCTAGCTCCTGTTTCCCCTATCAAGACCCTGTTTGCCCCTGAGTTCCCCAATGGGCCTATGAGAACAAATGTCCTCTCCATCTTCCAATGTGCCAGTCCATGAAAAAAAACTAATTTCTTTCCCACTAATGCCTATTTCTGAGTATTGACTTTCAACTAAGGAATAGCTACAAACAATACTGAATCAAGTATAGAAGCAAACTGTCTCAGTGTTGAGCACAATAAACCCAAAGTATATACAGAAAAAGGAAAGAACTCATGAAAATATTCTATAATATTTTTATAGAAATTATTTTACAATAAGTAGAAATTAAAGAGCACTATTTTTACAGATATATAAAATCATAAGAGAATTCTTATTTAATGTGATGTTTTTAGGATTTTATTTTAGCAGGCATAAAAGTAAGGATCTTCATTTGGAAGAGATTAAAAAAAAAAAAAAATGTGGCCCTGCCCCCAGGGCATGCTGAGCCTGGGTGTGGTGGTGCATGCCTGTAACCACAGCGCTGGGTAGGCTGAAAAACAGGAGGATCTCTAGGAGTCCAAGCTGTGAAGTAAGACCCTGTTTAAATACATTAAAAAAAAAAAGTGAACTTTAAAAAGAAAAAAAAAATATTCAGGTACAAGAGAAAAAACATATCCAACATGTATTTGTGAGGATGGGAAGACAGTTCAGTGGTCTAAGCCACCTGTCTGGCAAGTGCAAGAACCAGGGTGATCCCTGATACTGCATGTTGTGCCACCTCCGAAACCAGGTGTGGTGACGCATGCTTGCAGTCCCTGCACTGAGTCTGATCTCACTGTAGTGAGACCCTGTACTACATACATTTAAAAAAAAAGTTTTTAAAAACAAGCACACAGTAGCTCAGGCACAAAGTACTTGTCTAGCATGCACAAAGCCCGAACTTATCACCAGCACAGGACGATGAAGATTAAGACAAAGATAAAGATGAAAGAGATGATGATGATGGTGGTAATGACAAAGACAATGGCCATGGCCAAGGAAAGCACTTATTCATCCAAATCTGCATCTCAGGAAAAAGTGTCTGGCAGAAGTTCCAGTCTGACATTGCTAGATTATAAATAAGTAAGATAAATTATATACATCTTCAGAGGACATATTTTAGTATTAAAGATAGACTGAAAGAATGGGAAACTATATATCAGCCATCGTAAGAATTACATTAGAGGATTTTTTTTTTTTTTTTTTTTGGTGGTACTGGGGATTGAACTCAGAACCCTGTGTTTGCCAGGCAGGCACTTATTCCACTGAGCTACCTCCCAGCCCCTCTAAGAATTACATTAGACTTCTCTCAATGCAGGCATGAAGAATCCAATCAAATATGAATTCCAACAGTGTTTTCTTTGGATTAGAAAACTGTATTTGATTAGATATGCTGTTAGCACAGAGGTTTAGAGGGAAAATCAATTTAAAAAATGACAAAAGGATTGGCATGGTGGTGCACACCTGTATTTCCAGCAACTCAGGCAGCTGAGGCAGAAAGTGTGCAAGTTTAAGGTCATCCTGAGCTGCTTAGTAGGACTCTGTCTTAAAATTTTAAATGAGGATTGGTGATGTAGCTCAGCACTTCCTGAGTTCCACCCCAGGAAGGGATGGTGGGTGTGGGTGAGAGGTTACAATAGAGTCCCAAATTTGTACATGATAATCACTTGGGGATTCCAGGAATTTATCCCCAGAAAATTCAATTAAGTAAGTCTAGCTTAGGTCTAGAATGCCCATTTTGTGGCTTTTTTTTTTTTTTTGAAAAACAGTTTCAGGAATCTAAGTGGTTTATGAATATAACAGTCCCTGGAATCCATGAAAGGTTCAGATATCTCAGTATCAGTGGATCATTATAAGGTTTAAGTTCACAACAGAAACACTGATCAGTACAAGTGTGTTTAGACTAATTTTGGCCCACATGATCCTACTAATAAAAACCAGTTTAGATCAGAATTCTTTCCAACTCACAGGCTGCTAATCATCCAGACATTTTCTGTCTTAACCAGCACTATGAAAGAAAATGAGATGACAGGGAAGACCTTAAAAACTATGAAATTATAATATATTTCTCTTGTTTTAAGCACTACCATTGCAGTAATTCGTTACACAGTAAATAATAAACTAAATATGTGCCCAAAAAATCATTTGCATAGAAAGCAGATTTTTCTTACCTATATCCATTGGTCGTTCTGTATTTAAACTGTCTGCACTGCCCTGGTGTCCACCTAAAGGTGCCTTTATTTGTTGATCTGATAATTTTCCAGTACTGACAGATCTAAAAATAAGAGTGAAGTTACTAATGGAAAAATACACTTTTAAGAATAGAGGAGTTAGTAGGAAGTCAGAGAACAAGGAAACAAATTTAGACACCGAACAATTCAGAGAATAAACTTCCATAATGAAATGACAGAAATAGAATATTGAAGTTCAGAAAGAACTCTGTTTACCCATTTATAGTATGTATTTGTGGTTTTTAGACATTCTAAACATACATAGTACATAGTAACAATCACATGGCATAAACCAGATATTAAATAATGTGGTATAATTGCTTTCATAACACAAATACATTTATTTTGCTACTATATTTTTCATGTATTAGAAGGAAACAATCTTTTACCTGCCAAATACTGCCTTGTTCTGCTGCTCAGATCGATGCCGCTCACTTCCTTGTACTAAGAAGCAATGGGAACATTCCCGTGGGTCACTGCCATCTTTGGATTGCCCTTCAGCAGGTCCATGACGTGTAACCAAGGCTAACAGGTTGGAAGATGCTTGTGTTTTAGGGATTTTGAAAGGAGCTGTGGTCTAAAGAAGCACATGTAAGCTAGTTAAGCATCATGCATGAAGTGTTATGAATTGGCAGGTTGTATGGCATACTGGTCAGGAATACAGACAGTAGGGTTAAGTCAGACTTGGACTCAAACATAGCTCTTCTATTTGTAACATGTATAACTCTATTCATTTAAGCTCTATTTGCCTCAACTTCTTTTCTGAAGCTTAATGGAATGATGCACATAAAATATTGAACAAGTGTCTATAGCCTGCCTGGAACATAGTGAGTGATCATCAAAATTATTCTTAGCATGAATCTTTCCATAAAAGTACTACATAAACTCATGACCAGCAAAAGGGTTTAAGAAACATACCTTAGTGGGAGAGCCAATGATTGTTGGTAAAGGAGTTTTAAAGAACCAATCAGAACTCCGTGGAGAGGATCCCATGTGCTTTGTGGGAGAGGTTCCAAGGCTGCCAGGCCGACTGGGCTGAGGTGAATAGTTGTACCCAGCTCCAGCATGAGATGGGCAAACTGGGTCGGAGTGCTGTTTTCTGAGCTTCTGTTTGTTTTGATAGATGTCAGTGAGGGTAGGGGCGCTTTGCAGCCTAGCACCCAATAAGAGAGACTGTGGTGACTGAGTCTGTGGCACTGGAGAACCTTCCAAGAAAATGAATACCATATTAACTCACAGGAAAAAAGTACAAGGCAGGGCTGGTCAGATAGCTGAGTGGACTAAAGTGCCTGCTTAGGCAGGTGCAGGGACAAAGGTTTGATCCCTGGTGCGCCATGCCAGCTCTACCCCTGGGGCATTCTGAGATAGCGATTGAGACTGGGTGTGGTGGTGAGCAACTGTAATCCCAGCGCTTGGGAGGCTGAAAACAAGAGGATCACTGAGTCTGATCTGTGTAATGAGTCTGATCTGTACTAAATACATTAAAAAGAAAGAAAAGAAAGAAAGAAAGAAAGAGAAGTACCAGGCAAAAACTTAAGGAAAAAAGGAGGTGGGAATATGGATCAGCAGGCATAAATGCCTGCCTGGCAAGTACAAGGACCTGAGTTCAGTCCTTGGGGGAAAAAAAAAGACCATTATTACAATGAGAATTCTGGTGTCTTACTTATCTTGAGCTGTTCTAATAGTTGTTAGCTTACCAAGAGATACTTCAAGAGATATTTCTTACAACCTTTACAAAACAACAGTAAGCACACTGTTATATTCTCAGGAGATTTAATTTAATGATGATGGATTTATCAGTTACTTTTATCTGTGACTATCAACCTAGATTAATGTAAGGTCTAGAGAAATCTATAAATTTAATGGTTAAAAAAATGAAAATAACCAAGGGCTACATTGAACAGGATGACTTCTAGTCTTTATGTACATCACTCTTGGGTATATAAATGTAATTATTTTCTTTTCTTACATAGCAACTAAAATAAACTTTGAAATAAACCCTGTGTAACTCCTTACTCAAAACACAAAAATAAAAATAGGTAAAATGTAGGAAAAGTCATAAAGATAATAACAGAACTGATCTTGAGTTTTACTATGTCTAAAAATAACAACTATAGGGATGCTTTATGTGTTTTGTCAGTTTCATCAGTGACACATTTAAAGCCAAGAATTTTCTTTAAAGAAAACACCTGTCTGCAGGTTTTCTTGACTCTTAAGGAGACATCACATCAAGAGACTGTGAGAGTAGGCACTCTTCCTTTATAACCACCTTCTTGCCTTCCACAACAGTTGCCCACTTATATGATATTTTTATGTTAGTGTGCCCAGTGCCAAGCTCACGGAGGTCATCACACATTCTCTGGAGTTTCTTTTTTTTTTTTTTTTTTAAATTTTATTTATTATTTTTATTCTTGTTTCAGAACCTTTGTTTATTCACTCATTTTTATGGCCGGCTCAGCCCGCCCCCTAGAGGGCAGGGCTGGCGCAGCATGTGGTGCCGGGGATTGAACCGTGGTCCCTGAAGCCGCCCAAGCAGGTGCTTTAGACCACTGAGCCATCCCGCCGGGCCCCTCTCTGGAGTTTCTTGCAAGCAAAACCATCACAGAAAGGGTACACAAATATTCCTAGCGATCTAATCAACTTTCTAAAAACAGACATGGATAGAAGTTTGGTGCTGACTATTCCTGGCTTGAACTCATTCCAAACCTGACATTTAGTTCCTTAGAATCATATTCTGCTTTTTATAGATATAAATTTTATAAACAAATAGTTTACTTATAAATTAAAAATATGGTGAATTACTTCAACTTTGTTTTATTTTTAGAAAACAAGATATATAAAAAAACTAAACTTAGAAAAAAGTGCTTTTCTAATCTTACATAATATTCCTTCATTAAGCAATTCTTCACATGGCCATGTGACAGAATGTGACTTTTTTTTTTTTTTTTTGTCTTTTTGAGACAGGGTCTCGCTATGCAGTTGAGGTTGGCCTTGAGCTCACTTTTGTAGCCCAGGCTGGTCTCGAACTCGCACCAATCCTCCTGCCTCAGCCTCCCGAGCGCTGGGATTACAGGCGTGAGCCACCACGCCCGGCTAGAATGTGACTTATGAAAGTAAAATTCACACATACCTTTTCAACTATTTTTCTGCTTTTTAAACTAATACTAATGGGAGAACTCTTATGAAGATTAATCCACAAGCCAAATTACACTTGTCCTCTTTTTTTCAAAGCTCTCTTCTTTTAAATAATAGGTATATGTTCTAAACTTGAACTTGTAATTCTTTTGTCTCAAAATCCTAGAGTACTGAGATTACAGGTGTGGGTCAATAAATAGACCTGACTTCATTTTTCTGTTGTGCTATAACTACTTTATGTCTGCCAGTCTCACTATACAGTGGCTACCTTGAAGATAGAAACAAAATGATTCGTGTTGTTAAGTCACTACCCCTCTTGGTTTACCTTCTTTTCCATAAATAAGACATCCTACCTGACCTTCAGAGTTCCTCTAAGATGTATTTAACAATTGATAGATATGTGTACCTTAGCTGTAAGACACTATTATTTAATATTAATAAAGTTCATAGCTGTCCATTTCATTCCTTTCTTCAGAGTTGCAAGGCACTCAAATAAGAGTACAAAGCCATGTGTTATGTTACACACATACCAATAGAGAATCATACCGATTTTTAAAATCAGAGCTCTCTAAACATAAAATACATTCTATGCAGTAAGAAAATTAGTTGAAATACTTGACAAGCCTCCAATCCTAACCTATGAAATTTCTAGGCAAAATATTTTAGGCCATAATAACTTTTACCTTTACTCAAATTATCTAAACTTTTATTGCCTGTTTTCTCCAGATTTTATGTGAAAATCATTTAAGACAAAATATATAAAAGACATTAATCAAAATAATGAAATTTGACTTTTTGGATTAATTTTTTATATGTGTGACAACCAAAATTTACCTAAATTATTGAATTCTTTTTTTTTTTCTTGTTCCAAAACTTTTGTTTGTTTGTTTATTTATTTATTTTTATGGCCGGCTCAGCCTGCCCTGAGGGCAGGGCTGGTGCAGCACGTGGTACCGGGGATCGAACCGTGCAGTCCCTGCAGCCACCTAAGCTTTCCTAAGCAGGCACTTTAGACCACTGAGCCATCCTCCCGGGCCCATAAATTATTTAATTTTTAAGACTATTTTACAATGAATTTCAAATTATTAAAATATCAAATACATTTTCCTACCTGAGGAGTTTCTACTCCTGGATTCATGGCCCTGAGGATACCCACAGCAGCATTGACTAAACTGCTCAGGAATGGTACCGACTATAAAATGAGACATGGGTAAAGGAACAAGAAATTATTTAAGACCAATGAATAAACAGGCAACACATGCACAAATTGCTCAGTATATACTATACCAGACTACCCAATATAATCAGCAAAGATTTAATTTAGAACATGGAGCCAAGGATAAACTTAGCACACTAAAGAGTATATAGTTGGCCTCAAAACAAGACCAAAAGAAAAGAAGTTGGGAAAAGTAAATGTATGTAAATGCATCAATGTCTATATAGAATGTGTAAAAGACAGAAGTATAAGGGTTTGTGCAAAGTGCATGACCCTTATGGAGTTAAAAAAGCTCAGCTGACCAGAAGTCCAGATGCTGTTCCTATAGATTCATATTTGTTCTGAGGCCAGGACTCTTCAGGGACTGCTCCAAACTAATGACTAATTCCGACCTACTGGAGTAGGTCAAGGAATTCCTCTATCAACTCAGGGCATAGGGCTACTCCTGTAGTCTGAAAACTACTATACTCTCAAGTACTTGTTGCTCAATTTTCTCTCCTTCATACCTTCCTTTTCCAAGTATCAGACCTGTATCCTGATCTAAAGACGCTTCTTGTCTCTTCCTGTACCCTCCTTTTTATCTTTCACAAATGTTTCCCCCAGTAAATCTCTTGAATATCTTTTACCTTCATTGTATTCACTTCCCTGGGACCCCAAACTAACACAAGGGGAGAGTATGGGAAGGCCCCAGGGAGTTTATTCATATAAGATGAATATCTCAAACAAAAAGGGCACTGTCCAGTGATAAGGCAGCAGGCAGGGGTTACATTTTACAGACCTTCTGTTGATTGCAAAGATACAGTTTAAGTATTATCTTTGGAAGACACTGCAGTATACCTTAGGGACTACTAAAGGGGTGAGGGAGGGCCACATTTTGTCTGAAGATTTTTTTTTTAGATAAAAAAGAAGTGATGAGGCAAATTAAGGGTTTTTGTTTCTGATTTAATCACCATCACAGGGCTTCTGGGAATTGGTTATCTATAGACCTGTTCTCTTTGTCTCCAGAGATACACTGTGTTTCACCTTAGTTTCTACTTTCCACTCCAGTTCTGACTGCAGGAAGGGCCCCCTTCACACCACCTGTTCTTCCTAAAACCTCAATACTGTTTCTCATAGATGCTGTGGACCCAGTAGCTTTGGACTCCCTTACTGAGTCAAGCATTTTCTCTGTCTCTTTAAATTTCACTGAATATGTGGTTTATTCTCCCTTTTGCATAAGGGTTCACCTTGTTACCATAACAAAGTTACTACTATATTCCTAGTGTAGGTGGAAAGCTTCTGATGAATCTGACCTGAAATTTTTAGTATTTAAATCTTTATGCATCTGAATGATGGGTCAGGTAAAGTACTCTAGGCATTTTAACTAAGAGTTTCTGACTCTGGGAATTAGAACCCAAATCTATTAAGGGTGCTTTTGATATAAAAAAAATCCATTTATTTATTATATTTTCAAACACAATCCCAACAGATTTATACAGAGGCTATCAAGGGAGAGTTGGGAAAAGTAAGAAGAAAGGGTCATGGCCTCCAATCAGGTCAGAATCACTACTACGGTAAGCTGATGTTCCTAAAAAGAACATATCATGTCAGATTTGTTGCAGTGAAAATAAAGTTGAAACATATCTGCTTTAAACTTTCCTTACCCAAAGGGGAAGGTGAATAAGGCCTGGAAGACCCAGTAGAGAGTCTTCGTCCAACTGTTTGTACTGTGTCTGCTGGTGCCGGGGAGCAGGATCCCAGCCTGAGGAAGCCCAAGGGGCTAGTATTAGACCTTCGTACCACTGCAGATCTGGCAAAAAATGGAGACTTACTTACTCTAATAGGTACCAGGATTTTTTTTTCTTTCTGAAATTTCCTAATAATACGGCACAAAGATGACTTTCTAAAAATAGGTAATAAAGGCACAAGGAACAAATATAAAAGGGAAAGAATAATATAAAGCATAATTTCCCTCACCTCCTCTATCTGCCTAATTCTTAACACTTCTCTAATCCTATTCAGAAGGTCACTTAAAATACTTTCTCAGGTTGGGAAGATAGCTCAGAAGCATAAGCATCTGCCTGACACATGCAAGGTCCTGAGTTTGATCCCTGGTACTACAAAATAAAAACAAAACAAAACAAAACTCTAAAACTTTTCCTTAGTGCATATAGAGTATACAATGGATACTTATTATATTTAACTTGTTTGAACACCAAAGGTGATATGTACTTTTTTAAAAGATTTATTTATTTATTTCTCTTAAACCTCATTTATTTGTTTGTGTTATGGCTCGCTCAGCCCACCCTGGGGCGGAGGTGCACAGCATGTGGTGCTGGTGATCGAAGAGTGGTCGCAGTGTTGGCCTTAAGTTTCTTCCACAGGTGCTTTAGACACTGAGCCATCTCACTGGTCCAGATATATACTACTTTTAATTGGCTACTATAATTCTCCTTCAGACTCTGAAACATTACTGAAGACTCCAGAGGATTTTTATTTGACATTTTATTTATTTATTTATTTATTGTCTTTTTGAGATAGGGTCTCGCTATGCAGTTGAGGCTGGCCTTGAGCTCACTTTTGTAGCCCAGGCTGGTTTCGAACTCACACTAATCCTCCTGCCTCAGCCACCCAAGTGCTGAACATTATCTATTAATCATTTATTGTACTTGAGATCAACACGAGAAATTTTAAAAATTAATTCATTAAAAATAACCTTACCAACTTCCTGTTCCAGCCCAGACCCAAATCTCACTGCTGGGAGCTGAGCCTGCGCGCCGGCCGCGGCTAAGCTCCCTGTGCTCCTCTGCCCCGCCTCTGTGTTCCCGCGACTAACTTCCTGTTCCAGCCCAGACACAAATCGCACCGCTGGGAGCTGAGCCCGCGCGCCGGCTGGGTCAGGATCCTTGGCCTGTCTTCCCACACCACACTTTTTTTTTTTTTTTGAATCCCTCCAGCCCAAGCTCCAGCACCGAACCCATCAAATAGACCGTTTGGCAACAGATCTGGTCCACGAGCCTACCAGGACTACTCAATTCCAAAGCTCCACCTCCACCTACAGACCACATCCGCCAGGATTCACTAAAAGCTAGCAGCCAGAGCTCCAACACAAGAGTCAGGAACCTCTGTAGAAGAACCACGTTGGAGTCTCCAGACCAAACGACCATAGACACAGCATAACACTACCAAAGTGCAGAGGTCGCTTCCATGCAAAATGATAACAACAAGGAGTAGGAGGCAATCTCAGGACCCGTACCCACCCAAACCAAATACAGAAGACACTATCATGGAAGAAAATGAGAATTACACAGATGAAACCTCTGAATGGGTAGCATCTGAGGCAGACACACAAGTGCAGAAACTTATAGAGCAACTGAGATCAGAGATAACATCAGAAGTAAAAAAAGAAATACATGAAGTGGAAAAACGGCTGGAGAAACGTATAGAGGACATCAGAGCAGAAATAATATCTAAAGTTGACAAAGACATGCCTAAATCAATAGCATCCCAAGTAGGGGAACAACTACACAAAAGT
>PVJA010009467.1:0-22261 GCA_004027025.1 Myocastor coypus
TTTTTTTTTTTTTTTTTTTTTTTGAGACAGGGTCTCACTGTGCAGTTCAGGCTGGCTTTGAGCTCACTTTTGTAGCCCAGGCTGGTCTCGAACTCACAACGATCCTCCTGCCTCAGCCTCCCAAGTGCTGGGATTACAGGCGTGAGCCACCACGCCCGGCTCTATCCAATTTACTTATAATTCTAGAATATTTTCCTTTCCTTTCCTTTTTCCTTTCTTTCACTTCCTTTCATTTCACTTCACTTTTCTTCCTTTTCCCTTCCCCTTTCTTCCCTCTACCCACTCTGCCTCTGTTGCCCTCCCCTTCCATTCTCTCTCTTTCTCTCTCTCTCTCTCTCTCTCTCTCTCTCTCTCTCTCTCTCTCTCCCCCTCTCCCTTTCTCCCCTCTCTCCCTTTATATGACACGAGGATGAGGACACCTTTGCACTGATCTACACCCCCAGACCTCTCATTTTGTATTTCTATTTCTTTTTTTTTTTTTTTTACTTTTAATAAGAAATAACAAAGAAACAATTTCAAAACAAGTTAGTAGGACAGCCACAATAATTAATACAATGCATATTATTGCCTTCATAGTAGCTGTTCAGAGTAAAAGATGCAGACATGATAACTTTTCTTTTTTTTAAGACATGATAACTTTTCTAAACAACACTATTGGTACAAATATTGCTTCTCATTGGGCTGAGAGAAAGTAGTTGTATGCGCGGGGCATGGTGGTGCACGCCTGTAATCCCAGCACTTGGGAGGCTGAGGCAGGAGGATTGGTGTGAGTTCGAGACCAGCCTGGGCTACAAAAGTGAGCTCAAGACTAGCCTGAACTGCATAGTGAGACCCTGTCTCAAAAAGACAAAAAAAAAAAAAAAAAAAAGGTAGTTCTATGCATAGCCCAATATTCCATCATAGTAATGGGTTATCAGCAGAATTGGCATTGTCAGAGCTGTTTTCTTGAGCCTTTTACAGCTCAGCATACTTACCTGGCTTTACTTTTTATGTCCTATAGTTAAACTTTTCTGCTCAATGGTTAAGGCCAAGGTAAAGAAAGACCTATTTAACAAAACATGTAACTTTCGTATCTGACAAGATCAGGCAAATCTCCTCTGGATTTACCTTGAAACCACGTACAGCATTTTGTAGAACTTTTGTCAGTGTCAGCTATCTGAATGAGTCAGCCATCATTTGATCAGAATGTTTTCTCTGTAGGTGACTGTCCTTAGGCACACTATACATCATCAGTCCCTTTCCTCTGTGCTCCCATAATCTCCTTGAACAGAAAGTTTGGGACATCACTAAACTAAAGTACAGATTCTCTTATATCCTGAGTCCTCACTGATCTTGAAGAGCTAGGACAAAATATTGGCTATCCTTGAAGCCCTTCTTTTTCTCTAATTTTTTGGTCTGCAAGCTTAAGTTGTGAACCCTCTAGAAGAGAAGCTTAGTGATACTATTACTCTATAACATAGGTATTTGAGCTTAACATCACTGTCTTTCTGAATATCAACTGCCTTAGATTTAATGTGTAACTGATACTTCCATCATTCATTGATATTTTAATAATTACCTATAGAATGTGATAAAAAAACAGTTGCACATTTTTACACAGCAATTTAGAAATCTAACCATATACAAAATTGTATGAGGTCAATTCTATGGCATTTTTCCTTGTCTCTGGAAATTAAGAACTTTAGGATTAAACAACAAAGTCATAGCAAACAGAAAGTGGCAGGGGCAAAACCATGTACTTATATACACAGGATGAATTAGACAGTGCTCCTAATAATATTAAAACTATACTTTGAATGCCTGTCCTTCTGGTCTTTTAGATGTGTGCTGCTTCTAATGTCATTTCAATTATTGCTATACTCTCGCTCAAGTAAATGTTTGCTTAAAAAAAACAACAAAAAAGAGTAATAAAAGAGAATAAGAGATAAGGAAAAGTTCCCCAGACTCTTAAAGCTATTATTTAGTTTTGAGATGGTGTTCAATTAAGTACCAGGATGGAAGAAACTTGTGATTCTCCTACCTTCCTGCCCTGGAGTTCTGAGATTACAGGTATGTGACAATATATCTGGCTAGAAGGTCACTCATTTATTGAATATTTCTTTTTTTTTCTTTGTCTTTTTGAGACAGGGTCTCACTATGCAGTTCAGGTTGGCCTTGAGCTCACTTTTGTAGCCCAGGATGGTCACGATCTCGCATCCATCCTCCTGCCTCAGCCTCCCAAGTGCTGGGATTGCAGATTTATTGAATATTTCATCATTTCTCTCCATGAATATCACATTTCTTATTCTTTATTCAGATTATTTACTTATTTTGTGGGTGTTATTTGTCTCTGTGTTACACTGAATTGGAAGTTAAATACACACATACATATATATGTTCTAGATACAAGTTCTGTACTAGACACATCATTTGCAAATATTTTTCTTCATTTTGTGTGTTTTCACTTTATGACACTATTTGTTGCCCAAAAGATTTCAGAGTTGGTAATCTAATTTATCAATATATTTTGGGCATATATGGTTTTGATGTACCTAAAGTTTTGCCAAACCCAAAGGAACAAAATTTATTTGTGTTTTGCACTTATACTTCCATAGTTTTGATTCTTATACTTAAGTCTATGATGTATTTTGACTTAATAGCTTTGCTTAACTACATTCATTTGGCTAGAGTCATGTACATTTACTAATGAATTATCAATTGTGTTCCTTTGACTTGTGTCTCTATCCTATTCCAGCCCTGTAAAATATTTATTATTAAGTCAGGCTATGTGAGTTCTCCAACTTTGTTCTTTTCCAAGGCTGTTTGCATCCTTTGGAGTCTCTTGAATCTCCATATGTTTTAGGGATAGCTTGCCAATTTTTATGAAACAGGCAGCTGTGGATTTGATAGACTGTATTGTGTGTGTATCACTTTGGAGGAATATTGCCATTTCATTTGAGAACATGGGATGTCTTCCCAGTGATTTATCTGTAATTTTTAAAAACAATTTTATATTTTACAAATGACATGGTTTTGCATTTCTTTTCTTAAATTAATTCCTCATGATTTTTTTTTTTTTTTTTTTTTTTTTTTTTTTTTTTTTTTTTTTTTTTTTTTTTTTTTTTTTTTTTTGCTAATGTAAATGGAATTTCTCTGGTAATTTTATTTTGGAATTATTTATTGCTAGTGTATAAAAATAAAGTATTACATATGTATCTTGTGTCTTACTTTTTAAAATTTTGTTAGTTGTACATTTCAATGGATTTCTTAAGATTTTCTATATTTTACAGTACTTGCCAAAATTATAGCATGTTGGAATAGAGACATTTCCCTAATCTAGACATCTTGGATTCTTTTCTTGCATAGTTGTCCTAGATACAACTTCTACTTCAATGTTGTGCATAAGGTACTCATATGGACATCTTTGATTGTTCTGCATGATAGGGGAAGATTTTCATCATTAAGCATGGTTGTAGCTAAGGGTTATTCATATTCACATTCCACATTGAGTTGAGGAGTGCCTTTCTGTGGCTTGTTTGTTTGCATTTCTTGTGTGTTACTGGATGAAAAGTTTTGTGAATGCTTCCTTGATTCTTAAAGAAAAGATACTGAAAAAGAAAATAAAAAGAGTTCATCTTATCTTTGCAGAACAATTGCTATTGTTAAAATGCCCATACTTACCAAAAGTATTTTTAGATTTAATGAGATGTACTCTTCAAAATATCAGTGTAATTCTTCACGGAAATTATAAAAATTCTTAAAATTAATGTTCAAATGAGAAAAACCCTGAAAAGCTAAAGTAATCTACAGCAAAAAGAACTAGGTAGAGGCATCATAATACCTCATCTGAAAACAAGCTACAATCTACAGTGACTACAAAAGCATATGTACTAACACATAGGCCAATGGAACAGAATAGAGAACTCCAATGGAACAGAATAGAGAACTCCAAAAAAAAAATTGAGGCACACACTGCTAAGTGATCCTCAATAAAATGCCACTCTTTAGAGCAGGGACAGTCTTTTTCATGGGAAATATTAGGAAAACTGTATATCCATATGTGGAAAAATAAAACCAAACATTTAGTTCTTCATATAAACAAAACTCAACATAAAAGTGAATCAAAGGACAGAACCTATTATATTTCTAGAAGAAAAGGCAGAGGAAACCCTTTAAACACTGACATGGTGATGGTTTTTACAAATAAAACCCAAAACATATAGGCAAAATAGCAAAAATAAACAAATGTGACTGTATCAAATTAGGAAGCTTCTGCACAAGAAAGAAACTGGAATAAAGAGACAATCTGTAGCATGGAGAAAATATTTACAACACACTCACCCTTGTGGATATATTTTGGGTATGCAAGGAACTCAACAGAAAAATAATCTAGTATAAAAGTAGGCAAATGAATCAAATAAGTATTTCTTAAAAAATTATACAAATAGTCAGTAGGCATAGTTAAGGAAGTTCAATAACAAGATTTATCAAGGCAATGAAGGTGAAATCCAAAATGGGATCCCACCTCACGTGAGTTATAATGATTACTACAAATAGACAAAAATAAGAAGTGTGGGTGAGGATATCGAGAAAAGAAAATGAGGTAGATAGCTGGGGGGAATATCAATGAGCATAACCCTTATGGAAGGAAGTAAGAAGTCTCCTCAAAAATTAAGAATAGAAGAATTATGTGACCTAGCAATTCTATTACTGGGATATTAATATGCAAAAGAAATAAAATCAGCGCATCAGGGAGGCATATGTATTCCCGTTTTCATTACAGCATTATTCTCAATAACCAAGAAATGGAAACAATGTAAGTGTTCTCCAGCTGATGAAGGGACAAAGAAAACGTGGTACATATGCACAATAGAATGTTATTCACACATGAAGTATGAAATCCTCTTGCCCACAATGTGGATGGAAATGCTAAATGAAATAAGTTGAGAGGCAGAAAGACAAGTACCACATGGAGTTGACCTTACAGAATTTAAGAATTGAATGGTCACCCGATGAGAAGGGATGAAGGACAAATGAAGAAAGCCAATTCATGGAAAATTAGCAGTACTTACATAAGAGAAAAAAATGTTATAATGTTGTACTACTGTACTGCAGATTTCAGACAGTTAAAAAAATTTCAAAATTTTCACCGTAAGGCAAAATTTATTGTCATTATAAATATTTGAGAAGAAAAAAATGCTTACTACTCAGATTTGAATGTTAATCACTAAATCAGCATGATTTGTCTTTCTGCACCCCAGGAACATATACAATTATGTTGTAAATGTGAATTAAAATTGCATCGATAAATTCTGCAGAAAGGTACTCTTTTCTTTTCTGAAAATATATTCCCTTATGCATTAATTAAGTATACATCATTTATTATATAATCTGACTTTTATTAGTCATGTTTGCAACACACCTGATGGCATTTATTGTAGGGAATTGGTACATGTACATAATACATTTCAATTCTCCCCTACCCACTGTCCTTGTTTGCTATCCATTTATTATATTTTTATGGGTTTTTTCCTTCCTTATTTCATTGGCTTCAGCAAAGGAGAAAGCCTAAAATCTCTTTATGGGCATATATTTGTATTGCTCCTTTTGTGGCCTTAAGTTTGTTTTACAGATTTTGATGTGTGGCACTATTTAGTGCAGAGCTACTTAGGTACTCACTTGAAGCTTCTATCAGAGTAGAATTATTTTTGTATTGTTTTCTAAATTTAACATTCTTTTAGTAGAATATTGTCCATGTTTATTTTTACTTTTTTTTTTCTGTGTCTTTGCTTGTTTTAGTTTAGTTTTCTCAGTCACTTTATTTTATATACTTTTGCAGGTATGGCATATACTTAGATTTTCTTTTTTTTCCACTTATATATTTGGTACAGAATCTCACTACAAAGTTCAGACTTTCTTCAGCCTCCCCTGTGCTTGGATTACAGATATGTGCCACCACACCTGGACTGTCACAGCCTCAGTGTGCCCAGGGCCTGGGACTGGGGACCAAACCCCTGTCCCTACATTTGCCAAAGCAGGTACTCAGTTCACTGAGCTATCTCAGCAGCTCTAGTTAGACTTTCTTTGTTATTTAATTTTAGTTTTTTTCTAGTACATACGTAAGTTTATCCAATTAATAGTAATGACTTTAGTAAATAGCTTATTGTACTTTCCAACCCAATCTTGTGTATTCAGTCTTTTTATTGATTTTTTAAAAATATTTTCATCAAATAATTAATTTTTTACTTTTAAGAATTATTTAAGTTCATACTTTATCATAAGTTATCTTATTTGGTGCCTTTAACTTCATAAGAAAGTGGAAAGATCTATGTGATTTCAAGAGAAACCAGAGCAAAGCTTAGGCAAAGCACCACAAACTGCACCAGCCCCATTGCCAGGGTGGGCTGAGCTGGCCAAAAACAAAACAAAAACCCAACCAAAGAAAATGTAGTCAGTAAGCAGAGAGAAATGATGTCAAATGTACTGTGATGAGTCAAAAAACACTTTAAAAAGTATCAAAGAACCTGTAGCAAAGATACAAGAACTTAAGACAAATGTAATAAAATGAAAGGAGAAAGTAAAACAGGAGTGTCAGAACTAAAGAAAACTTTTAATATATCAAGATTTATTTCTTTTATTGTCTGTCTCTGCTTCCCTCTGTGTCGTTCTCTGTGTGCACATCCCAACATTTGAGCTTTTTCTTCTTATTTCTTTGCTTATTTCCCCTTGCTGTTCATTGACTGGGCAACTAATTTCTTTTTACCCCATAGAAGTGTGATTACTCTTTTTTGCTTCAGACAGCTCATCAACATTCTAATTTTAGTGATTGTACTCTCCTGGTTTTTTATATTTCTTTCTTTGGACTAATCCCATACATTGACATCTCTGAGTTTGGGATTAAAATTATTTCCTAGGTTTATCAAAAAAGAGGGCCAGAAACCTACTACTGTGGTTCTGTTTGCTTTGGGAGTGATGTCTGAAAGAACAGGTCACCCTAACTCTTGAAGTCTCTCTGTTATGTGGATTTTGATAACTTGATCCAGAATAAAAATTTATAATAGAGAATGATTAAGAAAATAAGTATAAGCAAATGCTAGAAAAAATTATGTTAGGAAAGGATAATAAAAAGAACAAAGACTATTTATTAATGCTGTCATCCTGAATCAAAACGTTGATAGTTTTGGAACTTTTACAAAAGCTTAGAGAAATGAATATAAAAACAATTTTGGAATATTTGGGCCTGGTTTATGATTTTGTTAATTATTTTTATCATCTTGGGTAATGGCTTCATCAGTTTTTTCTTACGCAAAACAGAGAGAAAATTTTTTATATCGCCTGTCATCTAGCAAGCAATAAGTAAATGTCTATTGATTGAATATAATATGAAACATATTCACTCCATATACCTTTAAAAACCTTCTTGCAAGTAGCAGCATTTTAAAGATGGAAGATACCGAAAAAGCTGAGTTTGTAATATGTTAAAACCTTGTGATCGTTTTGTAAGAGGATTATGCCTAGGTAGATCATTGATTTTGAAAATAGCTTGTAACCCTAAATGTTGTATAATTCTGTAGCATTTAACTGGAACTATTTTTGCAATACACAGTAACGTAGTCACAGCATTACTGATGACATTTTTTGGAGCTCTGAGTCCACAATGCTATTTCTTTCTGTATGTACAATTCTCTATTCTTAAAAATGCTTTATATACTTCATTTCTATCAACTAACATTAATAGCACTTTCCATGTATTCTCATTTGATTTCATGTAATTATGAAAATCTAGGCATGAAGTAAAGGATATTTTACAAACACATATTGATTCCGATATATAGATCACTCAGAAATCTAGATTTTGATGCTTCAGCAACTCTAGAAATAGAAATTGATAAAACTCTAGTTTTCTAACACTCATAATGGAAAACAACCAATTTTGTTGTAGACAATGTGGTCTAGCTTTTATAATGATAGCATACAGTTCAAAAACTTCTAGAAGACCTACAAAACATTAAAGTAACTGACATATCATATGAAAGTGTATATTTATGCAGGGTACTCAACCTTACCAAACCTCCATTTTTTAAAGTGTTCTTAAAAAATTAACAACTCTTAACTCTATTCACTTTACCTCTTCCTGATATAAATAATATTAAAATTTAAAAGCCAGGCATGGTGGCACACATCTGTAATCCCAGCACTTGGGAGGCTGATGCAGGAGGATCAGTGCAAGTTCAAGACCAGCCTGGGCTACAGAAGTGAGCTTGAGGCCAGCCTGAACTGCATAGTGAGACCCTGTCTCAAAAAGACAAAAAAACAAAACAAAACAACAACAACAAAAAAACAAAACAAACTATGAAGGGCCAGCTAATGGCAATAAAATTTGATATCCTATGAGTTTCATTTGTGAAAAATGATTTCTTAAATTATAAAAAAGTTTAGTAAATCTAAATAATTATTAATCTTATTTGATAAGACATTGGGAAAAAAAAGGAAATTTTTATTGTTCTCTCTCTTGGAGAAATCCCACTTATTTTATAGTATTTATGCTTTGCAAAATGTCTGTTGTGTGGTGTTCTCATTCAATACAAACACATAATTCTTTTATCTGTTCAATTTTCTAGCATTTTCACAATGTCTCATAGATACCATATTGTATCTATTCATAATTTGATCCTGAAGAGCATCAGCTTCAAGAATGAGGCTCAGCAAAGGTTATGAAGACCACCATATTTGAAGTCATTCAGGCAGCAGACAGTCATAGGCATGGCCAAGTGCTTTAGGTTGACTTAGTCGTCCTATTTCTTCAGGTACAATCTGAACCCAATGGAACCTTTTGCTAGTTCCCCTTCTGTATTTGGTTTCTCTATTCTGATACTTGAGGAGAGCAATTTAACGTGCTTATACTTGATAAAATCTATGAGTTTCTAAATACAAAGGTTTTGTAGAAAATATTTGTACTTTCCTCATCAAAACTCCCTTTGAATCAGGCCCTTACTTGGGTGTTTACGATTCACTTTAGTCTTTTCTAAGCGATTGTCTATATACTAATAAAATAGAGATGTTTCCTAGTTGTTAAGGTTGTGATGAGGACTACAGAAGCCCAAGCAGACTGTTTAACGTCAACTTTGTACATGGCAACATTAATTCCCCTCCTAGATTGTGAGGCAGTCAATAGAGCACACATGTGAAATCACATTAGGGCTCAAGAGCTGGCTCTGCTGTGATGAACTTCGTGTCGCTGGAGGAGTCGCTGCGTCTCCTGGAGTTTCTGTTGTCCCATTGTGCAATGCTAACATCGTTCTCCACCAGGCTTTGAGTGCTGTCAGCAGGGTCAAGTGAGATAATGCTCTCAGTAAAAATGTATTTTGTATAAGATGTAGTGGGTTGTTAGTATAATTATGTATTAGGTAATAATTAGTATTAATTAGAGAAAGTAGTGGAGTGGAAACAGTGTTGGATTTACTGTCAGGAAGTCTTGGCTTTGCTTTTTCTGGTGCCCATTATCCAATATTTTCAGCCTTTAGTTTTCTCAATGACAAGGCATATATATATATATATATATATATATATATATATATATATATATATATATATATATATATAATCAGGTGTGCACCACCACTCCCAGTTTCAGTGGCCAACCCATGCTGGGTCAACATGACAGGTAGTACTGGGGATGCAATTACTTTACACTTTGCAGGCAGGCACTTAGATGGCTGAGCTATCTCCTTGGCCCTATATTTTAATTTTTTAAGTAATCTTTGTATTATTTTCCATATTCACCACATCAGGTGACATTTCTACTAATAGGAAATGGTGATGAGGATTGCATTCTTCCATAACCCCCTAAGCACTTGTTATTCTTGTCTTCTCCATACTGTCTATTTCAACAAGAGTGAGGCAGTATCTCATGGGGACACACCATTTCACTTTTGGATATCCATCCAAAGGAAGAGAAATCAGCATCTCACTGAAATATCTGTATTCCCTGTTATTGTCACACTCCTCACAGCAATCAAGATACGTAAGCAAACTAATTCATATCACTGTATAAAAATTGTGCAATATGTCTTCAATGGAGTATTCTTTAGTCTTAAAAGAAAGAGATCTTTCTTTCTTCAAAGTGGATGAACTTTGAGGATATTATGCTAAGTGAAATAAGCTAGATACAGAAAGTAGCTGCATAATATTATTTATACATGGAATAAAATTGGGAAACTTGGAAATAGAATAAATCCGTAGTTACCAAGAGGCAAAAGAAGAAGAAATGTAGAAATGTAGGCCAAAGGATAGAAATTTGCACACATAGGATAAATATGCCCAGAGGTCTACTGTACAAGAAGGGCCCTTTATAGTCAACAATCTATTATGTTGAAGATTTTTTCTAAAGGCTCAGATTTGAAATACTCTGGGTTAAAAAAGGTAGCTGTGAGGTGACAGACATCTAAATTTGCTTGGATATAATATCCACTGCCCTCTGTGTATTTCAGCATATCATGTTACATATAGACAGCTAAAAGAAGCTATGGAGAAACATATTATAGAATTGTTCTGAAAGTTAAACTGGATTACACAAGAAAGCACCCACAAAGAGTTGAACAAGTAATAGGTTTTCAGTAAGGGTTGCGCTGGTTAATTTTAGTTGAGTGCAGAAAGATTTAGCCTCCCTCGTAGAATTTGAAAAGGTACCTCTACGATGACAGTATTTACAAGTTTTCCTTGTTCTCCCTAGTTTCCATAAAATTTGCCACTTGAAAATGCTTCCATATGTTAGAGTTTTCATTCTTTCTTTTTATGCAAGGTTCAAAACGTCCACAGGAAACCAAGCATAGCATCTAGCTTTCATATAAATTCGCAGTATACTATACATAAAGGTCAGAGTGTCTTCAACTAAGAGACACCTGTGGACAATTTTTAAGCCTAAGCCGTTATTGCTGAGACTGAACAAGGAATTCTGCATACAAATGTTTGGATTAGTTTGAATTCAGTTTTTTATTTACATATTTTTTGTGACCAGGCTATGGCAAATATGCTAATGCAGTTAAAAGTGTACATTCTAAGTCTCAGTATACTCTCCCACTCCACTCTCTTGTGACCTTCGAGTTTGCGGAGTTTCTGCTTCTTTCCTACTTCACAGCTCTCAGGCACAAATAAGAAGCTCTCAGAGGCAAATCTTGATGGAAATTTTAACTCTTTTCTGAGTCTGAGTTTTATAAGCATGTATCAAAATGTAGATCATTAGTTTTCCAACTGTGCATTCACCACTAATGTAGTGATTCTGTTTTAGAATCTTGGGAAAGTCAGAGAGTTTCTGTGTGCATAATATCACACATGATTTTGATAAGGGCATTTTGCAGGACATGTCTTGACATACACTGATCTAACTGAGCCTTTCTATGTGAGGGTGATATTAGTGAAAGGAGGCTTCTTAATGTTGAAAACACCCAGTGGTGCTTCTCTGGAGACCTCCTGAATTTAACAAAATCACATGTTTCTATGCCTTTCTTTGTATCTCTGTCCATGATCTTTAAATATGAAAACAATAAAGGAGATTCTACAGCCTGAGTCACTCAACACTGACTTCTGTTATCCTTCTGTTGTGGGTTAGAAAGCTCTAAAATCTTCATTATGAAGTTTCCATGTAGTTGAGATTAGATTCTGTATTCAGATGTGACTGCGAGAGACATGAGGAACTGTTAAAATCAGACTACTTGGAAGAAATGCCTGATAATACTGTTGAAGATACGGTAGGGGGTCTACTTTCTGGTTGGTGAAATCTCAGACTGTCTCTGGACACCTGTAATAGTAAGCTTTCCCATTACTGAGATGCAATGTTCAACACCTGCAACTTAAAAGAGGAGAGGTGTAATTGATTCCTGTTTGCCGAAGGTGCTAGCTTGAAGACAGAAAGGTTATACTGGAAGGGAAGGAAATAACAGAGCTCATACTCATGGCAGTCAAGAAACAGGTCAAGGCATCAGTGAAGGACAGAAGACTGGATGTAGTACCACGAGTCACCTTCCCATAACCCAACAAGACTCACACAGAAGTGTGGTTTTCTAGTTGCCTCAGTAGCCCCCAGCTCAATCAAGTTGACACCATTAGGCTTAACCACCACAGTCCCCGATCTAGTTTCAATTTTGTTTTATATTTGCCTAGCTATTAGAGATATAAAATCATGGTAATAATTTACTATTTGTGAATGACACTTCCTGATTGATATTCTTCTTGATGTAGTGTGAGAATATGATTTATGGAATTATAAAAAACAAAGGACCAATGCTATATGAGTCTAACTGACAGGCAACTGGTCCAACAATGCCCCAATGAAGCGATGTGCCTTCAGTGGCTGTCTACACTGGGAATCAGGTTCGGTTGTGCAGCTGGTTAGCATCCATTAGCGTTGCCTATAAAGGACAGTGTCCTTGCTGAGGTCAGAGTGAGCTGATGATCTTTGTGATATAGTGACTGATTCATAGTAGGGGCTCAGCATGATTGAGTGATTGTGCTTCTTCTGACTGTGTCCCTAAGAGTTTGGAGATATTATGAAAAGTGTTGTGTGTCCTCCATTGCTGTTATCGTGAGCAGATTTGCTCTGGGGTGTCACTTCCTTCTAGGAGACATTTATTCATATTTGCAGGAAATATCACTCTCTTGGTCTGTTATTTCTCAGAGATCACCAGAAATACAGAATATAGTGAAAGGCTATGCTTTCCCCTGGAAGCTCCCTGCCAAATGGTTTCTCTATTCTTTTATTAATGGTAGAATGGATTCTATCTTCACTTATCTATATCTTTTTGTCTGTCTCTCCTTAATTTCCCTCTTTTCATACTTAATAATCTTCTTCCAACATTCTTCTTTCTTTTCTTCTTTCCTTCCTTTTCTCTTTCTTTCTTCCTTTTCTCTTCCTTCCTTCCTTTCTTTCTTTCTTTCTTTCTTTTTTTTTTTGTGGTACTGGGGATCAAACTTGGGACCTTGCCCTTGCTAAGCAAGCTCTTATATCACTGAGGTATATCCCCAGTCCCTGAAATTTTATCTTTTGCTTGATGAGAAATGACACATCTATTTTCACTTTTATTTACTTTTCCTGTTTTGGGGATATCATCAACTTATCTGTGGGAACATAAATTTACAAAGGAATTTTCTATTCTTGAAATCATGATTACCATCCTTATTTCTATGTAATGCTAGTAAAAGATTGTGGAGTGAGTATAGGAGTTTTGCTGAGTCAGGCAGGCATCTTTACTGCTGAACTATATCCTCTGCTCCTTGATTTTTACTTTGCTGGAGATTCCTGTTGAAAAGAGGCAACCTATGACTGGTATAAAGTTCCTGGGATATGAACTTTTCACTCTTTGCTGGGTCTCTGTTCATTAGCCAAGACTAGTAGAAGCAGGATTTTTTCTTTAAGAATTTGAAATTTTAAAAAGGCAGTGGAGATAGCTCAGTGGTCTGAGTGGCTGCCTGGCAAGTGTGAGTTCTTGAGTTCAATCCCCTGTACCACATTCCTTGCCTGTCCCAAAACCCCAGGTGCTCCTAAACCTGGTATGGCACAGTACATGCCTATAACTCCAGCTCTGGGGAGGCTGAGACAGCAGTGTCACTACAAGGCCACACCACATAACAAGACCCTGTACCAAATAAATAAATAAAAATTTTTAAAAAATTTGAAAAGTTTCCATGCTATAAATCACACTCATTTACATTTCTTTTCAGGCAAGAAGGGGTATGTGGGAAAGCTGTTGATGAGGAATCAACTCACAAAAGAAGATGAGTCTACATAATTCCTATTACTGGCAAAAGCATGTCAGTGGGCATAGAAGCCTTCTGGTCTACATTCATCTGGCATTGGCTGCTTACCTGGGTACACATCATGCTGTGAAGATCACTCTGTAACATCTTTTAAAAAGAAAAAAAAAAGATGAGTACAAAGTGAAGATAAAATACGGATTTTGAAAGATAAAAATGTCATAATTTCTTGTACCCTTTTCATGCTTTGCACTAGACTCTTCGTGTATACTCCAACATTAGTATGTTGAAATCCTCACCCTTCATGTGATAGGTTTAGAGGGTGGGGATTTGTTAGGTGATTTATGTCATTAGGACAGAACTATTATGTATAGCATCAGTACCCATACAGAATTACTGTTGGAGAGCTCTCTCATTCCTTCTGTTACATGAGAACTGAGAGAAAAGACCACTACCTATGCAAAGGATCCTTACTATACACTGAATCTGCTGGAGTTTTGGTCTCAGACTTTCCATGTTCAGAGCTATGAGACATATATTTATATTATTTATAAATCACATAACCTTGGGTACTTCTATTGGACCATATGAGTGAATTAATAGGCTAAAGTCCCCACGAGTCACTTACATACTGATTTTTCTGAGTATATTTGTCAAAGGAGAAATTTAAATATCCATAAAAGTAGGAATGGTAATGTAATAGTCAAAGAGAGACTCAAACTTTAAAATGATTGATAAAAACCAAGGATATGTGAATATCAAGTTAACCAGTTAAATGAAAATGTCAATTGTCTAAGTTCTAAATGATTCTCACATGACTACTGTTTTTGTGAAAAATATCAAAAAAGACTGAGTTGATTTTAAGACCATTATGAATCAGTTTTCCAATATGGCCCTAGACTAAAACTTCAAGTTAAAAAATACTGTTATTTTTGAGTTATTAATAATACTGAACATTGCCGGGCGTGGTGGCTCACGCCTGTAATCCCAGCACTCGGGAGGCTGAGGCAGGAGGATTGGTGCGAGTTCGAAACCAGCCTGGGCTACAAAAGTGAGCTCAAGGCTAGCCTGAACTGCATAGCGAGACCCTGTCTCAAAAAGACAAAAAAAAAAAAAAAATACTGAACATAGATTCTAAAAAGTGCCAGACACCAATACACATCCTGTGCAATGTGGAATATATAATGTGATTTTAGAAATCTAAAGCAAAAAATATGCAAGAATAACTAAAACAGTGGGATAAAGAAGGGAGAAGAAGCACAGCAGGCCAAATAATACAGAAGCCACACTACAGAAGAAGTAAAGAAATAAGAGCTTGTTTTTCTTGGCAAAATATAGACTCAGTGAGGGCAAGTTTCATGACAGTTATATTTCATTTATTTTTGAATAAGGTAAGTTTGTGTATTTTATCCCTAGAGGATAAAATATGTTCAGTTACAAAAGTATCAGAGAAACAAAATTCACCCAAATATGAAGAAGAGCTTTACACCATGAATGATAGAAGCTTCCAGTCATTCTTCTGTATCCATGTTCTCTTTCCTCTTTTTTTTTTGTCTTTTTTGAGACAGGGTCTCGCTGTACAGTTCAGGCTGGCCTTGAGCTCACTTTTGTAGCCCAGGCTGGTCTCGAACTCGCACCGATCCTCCTGCCTCAGCCTCCCGAGTGCTGGGATTACAGGCATGACCCACCACGCCCGCCTCTTTCCTCTTTTTATTGCACTAGAGTCTCTGATTTTTTTTATAAACCTAGAACAAAAGCTTCCTTTGATCATGTCTGGCTGAAATGTGACTGAGTTGTGATTGTCCAGAATTGTGCCAAAATGATATGTGTTGGACCCTGGGAAAGAAGAGGTGTACTTCCCTTTCCCTTCCTCGTTGATGGGAATGTAGACTCATGTGATGGTTGCAACTCTAAAGGACATTTTAGATCATGAGAAACTGCATTTTGAGCTCAGTGGAGTAACAGACAGCTATCACTATGATCTCTATTGCATCTGCAGGTGTCCTATCACCTTTGAATAAGCTTCCCTAAAACATAAGCCAATGGCTTATGCAAACACTATCATTTTGGATCTCTGAAGGACAGAAAAAGAAGTGATACATCATGATGATTTGGAAAGTAGAAATTTGCTGTTGTTGAGAGGGGTTCCAACATAAGCAGGTTGAGAGGAAAAGAAACAATAAATAAATGATTAGAAATGTCCTCTATAATTCCTCGTGCTAAAACCTACAGTATTTGGATGATAACAGAAGAATTTATATCAGTTTAGCACATTTTAGAATATGCTAAAGAGAAATGAATCATGTTTTATGATGACTAGCTTTGGGTGTTTACCTTTAGAAAGAAAAGTTTAGGTGAGGTGGGTATCGTTGGCAGCATGTGGAAGCTGTCACAACGCAGCTGATAGAATTTGATGTACAAGATATAAATTCTTTTGGCTTCCAGAGGAATGAATTTGGATCCGTGGATGGAAACACCAGGACTGCAGTTGGAACACCACTACTTTGGCAGGCCTTCTTCTATCTAGCATAAATATCATCCAAAGTTCAGAATTTTTATGTTATATCATATTTTATTGGCTTGAATCCCATCTATTATGGTCCTTTGGAATCTTGTCAATAGTATTTGATATACAAAAATTTTTACCATAATCCAGACATGGCTCATTCTTTCTACTTGCTAAAACTAAGGATTAATGAGGTGATACTTTGGAGGGAAATTCCAAACATTACTAGCTTGTCTTGAGTGTATAATCTTCATTTCCCCTGTCGATGGCTCAAATGTAGATATTTTATGAATATCTCAGTGGGTTTCATAGATTTCAGACCCTAAAATCTGGGAGTAATCCCTATGTTTGTCATATCCTAGTCATATATCTTTCAAGTATTACATGGAAAGAATTACAGTGATGAAGTCTGTCAACCAAATTCTAAGATTAACAAAAGTGATTACAATAAGCAACCTACAAGTTCTCATTTCCTTCTTCTTAGTCATATTTATACTCTAATAGATTTGAAGCTATGGGGAAATCTTCCACTCGCATGTCCTTTCACCATTGCCATTGTCTTGCGGGCTACGAGGCCATAGACTTTGCTTTCTTTTCTATGATTCTGAGAGCCAGGTGGTTCACTGAAACAGCCCTGTAGTTTTTGTTCACTTAGGTCTATGAAGCTCAACCTCCAGAAATAATGATCTACCTGGCTCTTTCTCTCACCATTTTATTTCTTTACCATCCCCTATGTATTTCCCTTCAGGATCACCTTTCCTTCACAAGCTATCCTTTTATTCAACTACCAATTCATTGAAAAATACACTAAGAATCCACGTCCAATTTATGTATCCTACCATGTGTTTGGCAGATAGAGATGATTAAGGCTCATTTATTCATCAAAAAATGCTTACTGAACTCAGCAGCATACATATAATAGTGAACAGGATAGATTCTCAAATTTTTAAGCTAGGAAGGAAAATTTAAGACAGGAATCCTGACTCAGAGGCAAATAGTAGTTAGCATTTATGAAAAAGTTACTTAGTCCAGTTACTGTTATAAGTGCTTTGCATGAATTTTTCAATACATTTCTCACTGAAGCTATCAAGGAAGATGGTTTCTCATGCCCATTTTTAAGAAGAAGGAACTGAAAGAACAATGAGTAATATACTGAATATCCCAAGCTGTTTAATGATGGAGCTCATTGTATCAACTCTCAACACTGAATTTTAATCAGGACTGAAGATAGGAATAAACTGCCCATGTAGGAAGTGGTATTTATTACTGAAGCTGTTCAAAATTGCACACATATGAAATCTTTAGTCTACATTTAATTGTATTTCTCTTCACCACACATGATTCACTTCTCATTCTGCACCGAGAACACATCACTTGTCCACCCACCCACCTTGTACTTACTCTGATTTCAACCACTGTTCTACTGCTTCTCCAAGTCCTTGTAAAACATGTGCAAGAAATGCAAAAACGTACTGGGAGGCTGGAGAAAATTAACCCAAAGTGTAGATGAGCCAGGAGCAGGTAGGCTAAGCTTAATTGGGCAAAAGTTTGCTACACAAAGTTGGAGAGAGGTCAGGGGCGGAAGAAAGACCACCCTAAGGCAGAGGGAGCTCTGGAGCAGAGGCATGGAGCCAGAAACAATATGTGAAAAGGATAACAAACAGCTTGATGTTACATGATCGGAAGTGAGAGGCAAGAGTGGCTGGTAGAAAGAAGGATCAGGCTAAGAAGCACGCAAGAGAGGCTGAGAAGCTAGAACTCCACCCTGAATGCCATAAGGGTCCCTGAGAACATTTAAACAGAAGTGACACAGACGGATGAGTGTTTTGATAAAATATACTGGGGAACAGATTAGAGGAAAATGAGACTAAAGAGAGAGGTCCTGCTTTTCCAAGTCTCTTCTGCAAATATTCTCCTCCTGAACCATTATCCTGCAACAGCTAAAATGTGAAAATTAGACATTTATTTGGATAGTAGATTAGGAACTCCCTTCAAAAATGCAACATTCCTGCCCAAGGAGAGTCTGCTGAAAGCACTGGGCAAGTCATGGTTAATCTGGGGAAAACTGCACATCTGAATAAAAGCATCTCAGGGAGATAACTGTGTCAGCATCTCACTCCAGCCGATAACAAATTACTCCATCTCTGGCAAAGGTATACTTGCTGACTATTTCATGTGGTAACACTGGATTTGCAACATGAAACACTAGTGTTAGCCGACGGTGTAGCTAGCAATTTGAAATTGGCACACACAGCGGTCAATCTATTGCTCCCCATCCCCATTGTCCCTCGAAGTAGGCTTGTCATTAAACACAGTACGAGGTCCTACCCGATAGGGACACATCTACCTGCAGACAGCTGCATAACCTCCACCCTCTTCTCTCTCCTCTGTCTCTTACAGACGTGGTGGAAATAAAACAAACTGCCATTTGGATGGCTTTTTTTGTTTAGCTTTCTGCTTTCTCATCTCTTTGTAGAACATAGTGGGGAGGAAAGGAGATGGATAGAGAGAAAAGGCACAGGGGCAAGGCAACCAGGAGCACACATTTTCTCAGTCCAGTAGGGCAACTTATTTTAAGACTAGAAAGGGAGAACCAAATCAGCTAAGTTCATTTCATCAAGCATTTATTGAACTTGCATATTAGGCTTGGAGGAGCCAAAGGTGACTATGATAAGGTCTCTTCCCTCAAGTTACTCCTATGTGCATGTGACCTATGTGCAATGAATGTCACATGCACAGTGGCAGAGGATGGGTACAGAAGCCTCAAACTGAAAGAGCGACTGGAACTCAAACTGGCACTCTACAGGGAAGTGAAAGAAAAAAAAGATCTCAAAGCAGATAGAATTTGGCAGCAAAGTATTCTAAACCTAAATAAAAAGGAAGAAAAACACTCCAACCAAGGCTGAGACACAGGGGAAAGAAGTAGCACCACTAATCATAGCACCGAAGCCCCCAGGGGCAGGAACAGAAATTCTGAGGGGTGCTCTGGAGACAGCAAGAGGAGAGAGCCAAGAGCGGGTCTCATGGCAGAGTGACCCCAAGAATACAGCGCTAGAATCCATCAGTTTTTCTGCTAAAGAAAAACGGGATGGGATTTAATGTAGGGCAGCAAAAAGCTCAGATCCATTCTAGAAGATTCCACGGCACTGTGCAGATGGATTACAGAGGTGGAAAACTGAAGATAAGGAGAGAAGAGGGTATCTATAAAAACCACGATGACCCTGGATCTCTATGTTTTTGGAAGAGGTGGGTAAGAAAGCCTCCGGAAAAGATGTTCATGCACAGGTGATGATAGTAACTTCTTTGAATAACTTATTTGCTATACTGAGAGCGTCTGTGCTCCTCAAATTAATGTGTTGAGACTTAGTCCCCCATTCAGAAGTACAAGGAAGTGGGCTATTAGCAGGTGGCTAAAACGTGAGAGCAGAGTCCTTATGATTACCACTAGTTCTCTTATGTAAGAGGCCAAAAGCTCACTCACCATTTCCCCACGGGAAGACACAACTAGAAAGTATTACTGCCTATGAGACACAAAGTAAACCTTCATCAGATGCCGCAATTTGCAAGATCCTTGATCTTACAATTTCCAGACTTTGCAGCTGGGAGAAAGAATGTTATTTATACATTAACGCCTAGCGTACTGTGTTACAGCAGCCTCACTGGATTTAGACAATTGTTTTACAATTTATAAGGATAAGCCAACTCTCTATCTTTCTGTTTATCTTCCATATAAGGTAGCAGCTACAGCAATGGGGTTAATTCTGCTAATTCTGGAATCACACAACCTAAAGTTAGATATCTGGTATACTCTTTATTGACTGCAGGTTCTCTGTGCGTAAGTAGAACTTCTTTCCGTTTTGCTTATACAATGGACATGATACTACCCATTTCATTGGATTATTCTGTCTGTTAAGAGAAGCAACATTTTAAAGTGCTTTCAGTTGTGGCAGCTGGAGACTAATTGCTTTATTTATTTATTCATGTTGTATTTCTGATCTACTATATTCTATATGACCTCAAGCAGTTCAGTTAACAGGAAAGAAGTAATTCCTTAAATGACCAAATATCTTATCTTTGCAATATTTTCTTGTTGACACCTTTAACTAAAAAATTCTAGTTTCAGGTATTAGTCAAAGAATCAGTAATTACAATTATAACAATTTAGCGTCACAGATATATGTTTCTTTATCATCACTAACCACTTCTCAGTCTCTCTTTAGATCACCAATGGAATCAGTTGCTACTCAAATATCTCAGCTGCTATAGTGGACAGATTGATGATCATTCAGTATTTATTTCATACCTCTTCTCTGTATTCACAGATTACAGAGACAACTACTATGCAAAAGTAATTACTTGAAATGAAGAATTAAAAATCCAGGGGCCGGTGAGATGGTTCAGCGATCTAAAATGCCTGCTTGGGAAAACTTAGGCAACCACAAAGACTGGTTCAAACCCCGCCAGCACATGCTGTGCCAGCCCCAAACCCAGAGCAGGCTGAGCTGGCCATAAAAGGAAAAAAAAAAAAAAAAGAATTAAAAATCTCATTTTCCACTTCAACTTTGCCATTTATTAGTCTGGTGGTTTGTTAAAAGTAGTATTGCTTAAAATATTTTACCCTGTAGAGATTCATGCATAAAAACCATATGTGAAAGTATATTTATAAAGGGCTGAAGTGAGCTTTTCAGGGCAGGGAGAATCCAGAATAAAAAGTGAATAGAAAGAAATACTTTCTAGGGAAAAAATAATGGTCCTAGAAGTATCGAATGAAGTAGTTACTTTACTCTATAATTCTAACTCATGCACTATGAATTCTTTGATGTTGCCTACTTTCCTACTTCCAAGTCCTTAATCCTCTGTCTCTCTGTCTCTGTCTCTGTCTGTCTGTCTCTGTCTCTGTCTGTCTCTCTCTGTCTCTGTCTCTCTCTCTCTCTGTCTCAGTCTCTGCCTGTATCTTTAATTTTGTAGCAACTTACGAAGGCTTTCTAAGGAAGTTTCAATAGCATGTCCTCCTTTCTATCTTTCTGTACTCAAAAGAATCTAGTAAATCTATGTTAATTTTGGAGTCACTGAATCTGGGTTGAAATTCTAGTTCTATTTTAACCCAAAAGTGTGATCTTAGGTAAGTTAACAACAAGCAACATGGTCTGTAGCTTCTTTGCACGAGTTACAATATTGTTTGAGAGACTTTATAAGAAAATGAATATAGGTGTCTCTAGCACAGGTCTTGATGTCACAAAATCTCAGCATGCTCTTTTCCTGAATTTCCTTCTTTCTTCATTCCTCCTGTCAGTTGGGCACTCTCTTCTTTCTCTCTCGTTGCTACAGGCTTCTGACCCTCTGTTCCTTTGGCTAAGTAGATTCAGTTCTGGAAACAGAAAGGCTTATAGTTCATTTCAGGACACAGATATTTTGAGCTGTTTGTTTTCTAGCTTACAGTCATGTTTTCCAATTCAGGTTATGTTTCCTGCTGGAAAACTGGGCCCTCACAAGAGCTTTTGGCAGCCACAGACTGATTTGGTTGAGAACCGTCCCATCCTTGGCAGGCGGTTGAGGAGAGCCACTCTGTGTGTGCGGGCAGTGATTCACACTCCTGTGAGATTGGACTGCTCGCCAAAGTCACTACCCACTCAGCTCCGTCTCCCCTGCGATAGAGAAACCTTTAAAGCCTAACGGTAATATGCATCCTTGCAGGGAGAATTCAGGTTACAGAAATACATAAAGCTGAGCTGTGCTCATAACTTTTGTCAAAAATTGAGAATAGGCTACTAGGCTTTTAAGGGGGCAAACAGTTTTAGCTATTAGCGCAGTGGAAACTGGTCCTGACCTGCTAGAATGTTCCCTTGCCTGTTTAATTTTTTTTTTTTTTAAATAGTAGTTTAGGCTGGCCTCTAATTCATCACATAGTCCAGGCTGGCCTTCAACTCACAGGGATCCTCCTGCCTTAACCTACCATGCATTGGGGTCACAGGCAGGTGCCACCATGTCCAGCTGTAGGCTTGGCTTTTTATAATCTCGGGTGACTTT
>PVJA010009467.1:22361-60720 GCA_004027025.1 Myocastor coypus
TTTTTTTTTTTTTTTTTTTTTTTTTTTTTTTTTTTTTTTTTTTTTTTTTTTTTTAGTATTGTCTTCAATTATTCCATTTTGAGTACAAATCAATATATCCAGAACCAAACACAGTAACTCTATGGTCTCTGCTTCTCCTGCACTCTGAAGTTTAGGAAAGACCATTAACAGCTCCATGATGCCAGCCAGAGAACTGGGGACAGCTTCAGGTTTCTCCATGTCTTCTCGCTCCTCTGCCCTTGAACAGTCTCTTCGAACTGGTTATGTCCCAGTTGTCTTGTGAATTTTCTTCTTAGTCTCAATACCCCAATTCTGCTACTCTAGTATAAACTTTACTATTTCTTATTTTGACTATTAAAATTCCAGTGTGATGGTTAATTTCAAGTGTCACCTTTTTAAAAAATGTGTCCTTTTGAGTGAGCTAGAGATGCCTAGACAGTTTGTAAACTATAATTTCAAGGTATGTTTAGGAGAGTATTTCTAGAAGAGATTAATATTTAAATCAATAGATGAGGTAAAGATAAACATATACTGTCACTGATGTGAGCAACTATAATTCAATTTATTAGGGATATAAATAGAACAAAAATGTGTAAGAAGTGCCCATTCTCTGTCTCTGTCTCTCTCTCTGTCTCCTCCTCCTCCTTTTCCTCTTCCTCCTCCTCCTTTGATTTAAATAACTTTAAATTCCGAATGTCCTGGACAGTGTCATCAGTCTTTCACCTTTGACCTTATAATTACTTCTACCTGCAAAGTCCTCTACCACACAGCTCACTCAAGAAGTTAGCATCAGATCCAAACCCTACTGCAAAGAATTCTACCAGTTGAAACAGTTTGAAAACACTAAACACAGTACTCTACAAAGTGCTTTTCAGCTTGAAAATCCATGATTCTGCAAAATCTTGCATTTCATATTCAGTCACCCGCTTTTTCTCATTTTTTGGATGTTAGAACAATATGTGCTTTAAAAACTCTACTGTGGGCTGACACTGTTCTTTAAAAGAAGTCTAAAATTGAAGATCAAATCCACAGAAGCGCTGTTTGTAGAAATGAGTCTCAAAGAAGGATGGTGGGGGAAAATGTACCAATTCTAGTAGAAAGAAAATGTGAGCTCAGAGACCTCATGGGACTTGACATTTCCATCGATCATGGCCAGCAAGCATGGAAGGCGAATGACTTGGTTTAATGCAAATCCTCTGGATCTAGTTAACCATTTGGAAATCATGAATAACAATCACTTTCTCCATTAAAGTCCAATTCTTGTCACCAGCTATAATAAATACATATCATATTGTTCATGCATCAATGTTACAAGGTTCTTCAGGAAAAATCTCCAGGGATATACATGCATATATAAGTTTGCATACTGCAGAGAGAGAGAGGGAGAGAGAGAGAGAGAGAGAGAGAGAGAGAGAGAGAGAGAGAGAGACTTATTTATATACCCTTGTCCTCTAAGACACAATGTAAGGCTGAGTGATAAATAGATGGATAAGCTCTATTGCTCTCTTTGTTTCAATTTACAGCACCTCATCCGAGCCATGTCTTTTATGCTCCCACCAGCATGCAGCCACCTCAGAGAGCTTTCTGACACTGAAGCCCTTCACATTTCTTTGCCTTCCTATTTCATTATGATGTCTTCTCCCCTTGCCTTACCATGCTCCTCGCCCAGTTCCTGCGGTTTCCCTCCCAACACCAGTGCCACAGTAACTCTTGTGCTGAAATACGGTCTGGTTTCCCACTTTGCTGTCCTGGCACACTCACCTGGAGCCATTTATCCTTTGATTCAAGTGGCCTCCAACTGTTCTCAGAAATCCTTCTCTTCAATTTCCATATCACGTCCCCTGCCTGGGGGACTCCACCTAGTAAAGGCTGTTGGCATTGTCACAGCCCAGCAGGGCCAGATATGAAACTACTATCTCCTCGCTATAAACCAATCTTCTGATTTAGATTTCTGGTGTTGGTGCTTGGAGCCTATATACCTCAAGTCTGCTTTCCCACCTGAGTGCATAATCTATCTTGTAAGTAGGGGGCAGCAGAGGAAGATTGCAGAACAAAAGGAGGAAGGACTGACTTTCTCCTTCCTGTCTATATCACATGGGCTTTGTATGAGTCAGTCCAAGCTCCTTTCTTTACCTCACTACACTAGTTTGCTTCTGCATAGAAGCTGAATTCTTCCAACGCTATAATTCTTTCTAGCACCTTATTTAGAGATACAGCATGGCCCAGCAGAGGAAGTCCCCATTCTTGGAAATCCAAGGGTCTGTTTTGGACTCCAGTGGATTCACAGAAGCTTCACCCACACTTCTAAATTTTAATAGCTTTGGTGTTTTCAATCCCCCAGCCATATGATAGTAACTTTCGCTACTATACTTCTGTGATGCCATTTGCTATTTCAAATATGTAACTAATAATTATTTACATTTATCTAATAGGTCTTTCTGCCATATTATTTCTGTCAAAATAACTGGTATAATTACTTTTGGAAACACCAGCCACATAGTAGGTGATTTACAAGGTTCTTAACATTATCCATACTTTCGTTGACTTCTCTTCTCTTCTCTTCTCTTCTCTTCTCTTCTCTTCTCTTCTCTTCTCTTCTCTTCTCTTCTCTTCTCTTCTTTTCTCTTCCCTTCTCTTCCCTTCCCTTCCCTTCCCTTCCCCTTCCTTCCTTCCTTCCTTCCTTCCTTTCTTTCTTTCTTTCTTTCTTTCTTTCTTTCTTTCTTTCTTTCTTTCTTTCTTTCTTTCTTTCTTTCTCTCCAGTGTGTCTCCCTGTGTGGTGCAGGCTGGCCTCGAACTTGCTTAAGCAGCTCAGGTTGGCCTTGAACTAATAGTTATCCCCATATCTCTGCCTTCTGATTTCTGGGATTAAAGCTTTGCATCAACACTCTTGGCCATTTCTAACTTTCTTGGCATGAGTCCCATTCTCCAAATCTCAGGACAGGTAGGAATATTCATGTTGGGTTTTAAAAACTTGGCTTGTGCTAGTTGTCAGTCACATTGGGCAGATATCTGAGGAACAACACTGTCTCACCTACCATGTTAATTCCACCTTGAGATTAGACATGGATATTGGTAGGGCCTGGACTCACCAGAGGCTGTGGCCAGCCAGAGAATCTCTAGTTCTTTCCTTTCTTTACCAGCACTTCTGGTACCTATCTGGATAAGATTGGAAAGACAGTTTATGTTCAAATAATTGTTTTTCCATTGCCCTAGAACACAGTTGGGTTGTGCTTTTGCACCTAACCTGAAGTTAGATTTGACCAAGGTATTTGTGTTGGTCAATACTGTATGAAAGGAAATGATACATGTTACTTCTGGGTGGGGCTTAAAGATGTATTGTGAGATATGATATTTTTTCTTTGAAAGTTTCAAAGGATATGTTGATTCCAAGATTCTGCAACCTGGGTCTTTGAGTGTCTATGACAAACTGTTTCCTTACACTCTTGTTCCCTGCAACTGACCTATTCTAGATAGCTGTTCGAGAAATAGATATCTATTGCATTAATAAGTGATGGAGAGTTGGAGGATATTTTTACTTCTGGAAGGAGAATAAAACTTGAAAAAGAAAGAAGTTTGAAGGGAGGAAGATTTTGACTTGACAAAGTAAAGCTCAGGCATCATGTTTAGAATGTGTTTCTACAGATTCATACCTAGGTTTGAATTTTGAGTTTGGTGCTACCTAGCTGTGTCGTGCTAAGCCAGCTTCCTAAATTCTCTGATTGTCTTCTTTTCAGAACAATGGAAATATTGTTATCTACATTTTAATGTTATTGGGAGAGTAAAACAAGACAACAAAAATAGTAGTGTGATGACTAGAAAGATAAGTGAATTCGTAAGTGTTTTTCACATTATTGTGAAAAATGTACCAAGTGAGTCATCAAAACATATGGAAAGTACTCCAGTAGCTTCAAGCATCCTTGTGACATTAAAATGTCACGTAGTACTCTCCTGATTCTCAGTTTCTTTATGTATGAAATAAGGAGAATGATATCACTGATTCTCAGTGTTGGTATAATCAAATACGGAGGACACATGAAAATGCCTTATAAACTGGAAAAGCCCGAAGCGAAAGTGAAATGATTTACTGAGAAATAAGCCCCTCTGATTTAGTACAAATATGGTCTCCAAAGTGAGAAGGGACACTTTACAGTTTTGTAAGAGAGAATGAATACATTTATAGCCGACTTAGAACACCTAAGGCTCTAGTTTCCTGACTGAGGGGAAAAGACATGGAAATATCTAATGGGGGGATTGAATAAAGAAATCCAAGTCAAGGAGATGAAAGGATTGCAATCAGGAAGCTTGACTTTACCACAGGCCCTCTTATCTAAGAACTCTTGTGACTTAAAAGATGATAATTTTACATATATGGGATTATTTTAAAGAAGTATTATATATGTAAACCATTGTGTTGTTGGATATCAGCATTATTCCCAGTAAGAGGCTGGCTTTTCTCTTTTCACTTAGTAGAGCTGATGGTCAACTTTAGTCTCTCTGAAAAGATGCAAAGCATTTTTCCTGGATATTTCAGCTATATTTACAGTATTCTAATTTAACATTTTCTGAGTACCTCCTCTACTGGGACTATAGTAAATATGTCATCATATTGCTGGCCAATGTCTTTGACAGCATCTCTAATATCTTTTATTTTGTTTGGGAAGAAAGTGCACCTGAAAACAGAAAAGAGAAAAGGGAGATGGACTTGAAGAGAAAGGAGCAGAGGAAAAAGAAGCTTGGGTTTCAAGAGTAATCCAGAATGAGGACAAGTTCACGGGGAGATTCCTCAATGAATAGATCATGATGTAGACAAGTCTACTGTGCAGTTAGTTGCATAAAAGTGCACCACATGAAATTATGAACAGTATATAATATTTGTTAATGATTATGCTGAAGGATTACCTATGCATTTTACTGTGTTTTTTTTTTTTTTCATTATTTTTGAATATATTGTAACTGTCTTAGTTACTTTTTGCTCGTTGCTGGGACAAATACCTAACACTCAAAATGAAGGAAGGAAAGATTTATTTGGCTCACAGTTCATGGAGGTTTCAGTCCATATTTGGCTGTCCCAAGGCTAAGTAGAGCAGGGCAGAGAGCATCCAGTTCATGGCGGCGGAACAGCAACAAAATGGCGGCAGAAGTAGCCAGCCAACACAGCAGCAGAGCAACAGCCACAGCTGAGAGCGACAGCTCAAGTCTGTCTCTCTGTCTCTTTTTATATTACATTCAGGCTCGCCGCCTTAGCCCCCGCCCCAGGCTACACCCATAATCCCAGAAGTACTTCCACCCATAATCCCATCAGTACTAAAACCTATAATCCCAGGGATCATGGATCAAGTCTCAAACTCTAGAAATCCCTGCCCAATGACTCCATGAGGCTTTGGGGGGACAACTAGACATAAACCATAACAGTAACTAACACCAATGCATAATATAAAAAAGTGTGCTGGGCTACAGTGGCAGCCTCTTCATGTGTCGCAGTGACTACACCAAGAGATCGTGCCATATGACAGGCCTATGCCACCTAAACGAGCAGCAATATACCCTGTGGTCTTTGCAGAAGGAAGATATTGTCTAATGATGCATTTTTCAGAATATATCACTGCCATTAAGCAACACGGGACTGTATTTTGGAACCCTATGCTTAGATACATTCATAATAATAATCATATTTAATCTTAAATTGGCCCTTTTATAGAAGACATTACTCTTTTTTTCTCCAAGTTTTCTGTCTTGAAATGTATGCTAGTCCTCCAACACATTGAACAGATTTAAATACTGTTATCTGTAGATTTAATCTACCCGAGCTGCTTTTCATGACTGGAGGTTGAAACTTCCCTTGATTTACTTGGTCTTTCTTCTTACTGAATGGTAGTGTTTACAGCTCTTAACAACATTTTTGAGGAATTAGCATAAATAAGTATAAGGTATAATGTTGTGTAGTTCCAATTATATTCTATTTTATCTTTGCACAATCTAATTAGAAGTGTACAGTGCTCCTGTTTTACAGATTAAACTGAAAGCAGTGACACTGCTATGGTTTGTTTCTAGTTGTTCCCTGAAAGCCTCATGTAGGTCACGGCACGAACTTCTAGAGTTTGTGATTAACTCATGATCCACTGGGATGATGGCTGTGAGTACTACACCCAGCCTGAGACAGATAATGTGAATGTAACATAACGCAGACAGCGAGTCAGGCATGCTCTGTGCTACCCCTGTTGCCAGTCCTCCACCCTTTGCTATTTTGCTGCCTTCTGCCACCAAGAACTGCTGCCCTCTGCCATGTGCCGGTTCACCTTGGAGCCAGATGAGCATGGACCCAGACCTGTAACACTGAGCTAAATAGACCTTTGCTTCCTTCATTTTGAGTCCCAGAAATGAGAGAAGAGTAACTGAGACAGATGCTATCATTTATCCTTTGGACTCAGTTCCATGGGTTCTATGATCTGTGTTTTCATCACTCTACAGCAATATGCAAAGGAAAGCTTTGCTTTATAAGCGAGTCCCAAGGAGTTTTGATGAGTTCCTCTAAGGAAATGTATGGCTAGGTATTTCTGGATGAAGAGCACAAAAAGGCAAGTTTTCCAAAGGGCTGAGAAGCCACCCCCCTCCCCGGAGAATGGGTTTACAAATTCCTATTGATTTACAGCATATTCAGAATCTTAATGTTGGGCCCCAAGCCTGATGGATCAGCATGTAATTATCAAAGCATTGTGTTTGAGGTCTTATCTACAGGGCTAGACTCAGGAAAGGCATGAAAATAGGATGAACCAGGCATGGCATGAGGATCTCTTGGGCAAGTGTGCTAGATACTGATTGGTTCTGGAAGTGCAGGTAGGCAGGAAAGCCCCTAGCTCATGGAATTTGGCAAGCTTGACATGTGCCATGCCTAGATATAGGGTATGGGATGAGAAATACCTTTACCTATGAGTTTCATGAGTCTCAACTTCGCGAAGTTGTTTTTAACCCCCTTCCCAACCCAGAAAAGGTACAACTGCCACAGAACCTTTAAAAGACATCTTTGGAGGGCCTGAGTTGCTTAGCAGAGCCAGCAGTAGGGCTTTTATTCAACTCATTGCTTTTAGCCAGGTCCTATGCCAGGCTTGTGAATTCTAAAAATACCATTTGATTAAGCTGAAACACATCCTGATAGCTGAGCCAAGCAAAGAGCAATAGAAATGAGATGAGATGACAGAGAGAGAGAGAGAGAGAGAGAGAGAGAGAGAGAGAGAGAGAGGGAGAGGGAGAGAGAGAGAGAGAGAGAGAGAGAGAGATTGGCATGGAGCATACACACTTGGAGTTTTCCTAAAACTTTGGAAAATGGGTGAGCCCTCCCACTGGAACTTCGTCTCAAGCTCACAAAAGACTCGAAAGTTCACACTAGGTATCCAGTGGTCATACATCACTGAAAACAAGACATACAGCCATTTCAAATCATTATTCTCTGGCCTCCGCCTGCCCATGTCTCCACTGATTTTCTGGCTCTTCAGGGTTACTGGCTAGTGGAAAAGGTATGAGCCTCTGTTCTCAGCAGTCATTGTGCAGAGATGGAAGTTCTGCTAAGCTGCCAGTCTGACTTAGTAGGGCTGTGATAAGTACCCCTGGCGAGGCTGTTCCAGGAGACTGGGGTCTACTCCAGAACAGCAATTCTGACAAATCGACAAGGCAACAGGACATCATTATCCTACCAAGTGCCTGTGAAAGCAGATAGCAAGACACTAGACCCATTTACTACCTTTCCAGGGAAGTCCTTGATGTAATATTAATGTCCAGTCTGACCTGCTGTTGTTCCCTTGCCATATTATTTTTCACAGATGGCCAAATCCACTGGAGTTTGGACATGGTGCTCCTGTGAGTAGCGCATCTTTGGATGCCTGGTTTTTCTGCTTGCATCTGAATGATCCAAAAAGCCTCTATGCCACTGTCCTAAGCTTCCTTCTGATTGCAGTTTTCTCTCTATTAATCCTTTTAGTTTCTCTTTGGTCTACTTCCCTCGTCTACTTATCTTAAATTCAATTTCAGCTATTTTTTGCATAATCCACCTTAAACCCTTTCTTAAAAATAGGAGCTCCAAGTAAATAAGCAGACAAATAAACATAAGCTCTGCAGAATATAGGCTTGGGTTCTTCACAATGTTAAAAGATTTTACCCATAGCTTTATGTAGAGGAAAAATTACAGTTAGGTTTTAAGCATGGTGAGTTTTCTTGAGTGTTTTTCTTTTAACCCTTGATTTATTCTTTGACATGATGGAGGGTGTTTCAGTTGTGTGGTGGAAGGGCCAGACAGATAATCCAATGGATTAAAGTGCCTGATTTGACAGAGCAGGGTTCAATCCTAGGTGTGTCGTGTCAGCCCCCAGGGGAATGCTGAGGTGGAGACTGAGACTGAGTGTGGTGGCGCGTGCCTGTAATTCGAGTGCTTGGGAGGCTGAAAGCAGGAGAACCGCTATGAATCTGATCTACATAGTGAGACCCTGTGTTATGGTTTATGTCTAGTTGTTTCCCAAAACCTCATGCAGTCATTGGGCGGGGACTTCTATAAATTGAGACTTGATCCATGACCCACCGGGATTGTGTGATTTAGTACTGATCTAGAGTTTGAGACTTGGTCCATGATCCCTGGGATTATGTGTTTTAAGTACTTCTGGGATTATGGGTGTAGCCTAAGGAGGAGAGCCTGAATGTAATATAAAGAGAGACAGAAAGACAGACTTAAGCTGTTGCTCTCTGCTCCCTTGGTTGGCTGCCTCTGTCACCATTTCGTTGCTATTCCGCCGCCATGAACTGGATGCTCTCTGCTCTGTTCCACTCAGCCTTGGGCCAGCCAAATATGGACTGAAACCTCCAGTAACTGTGAGCTAATAAACCTTTCCTTCCTTCATCTTGAGTGTCAGGTATTTGTCCCAGCAACGAGTAAAAAGCAACTAAGACACCCTGTATACCCTACCCTAAATTAAAAGCAAAACAAAACAAAAAGAAAAAATATATAAAATCAGTCATATGGTGGAACTGGTCAGTTTCGGCTCAAGAGATAGGACTACTAGATTTTTAGGAATGTAATAGTGTTGATACAACTTATATAGCCACAAATTAGCCATAAGGGGAGTCCTTACACAATCAAAGTTGTCAAAAGTTACAAATTAAAACGTTCTCCTCCTTTGCTCTTTTTTCTTTTCCGGTGTCTTCTTTTTGAGAGGTGGTTTGCAGGCCTGCCTCTCAGTAGAGCTCTTCTGCTGCTCCCCAAAACTTAGATTTGAAGAAAATTGTCTTCTGAAATGTAAATTGTAGATTAATATAGTATGGATCAAAAGAGATGGTGGTAAAATTCAGAGAGTGAAGCTTAAGTACAGGCAATAGCAATAGTGACTGAGGCCAACAACTGTGTATGCACATGTTCCCGTCCTGTTGGTGTTCTCAATTAAAACCAGCTGAACTGGTGGACATGCCGTAACTTCTGTGTCTCTTGATAGTACAGAGGCTAGGAACTGAGTCCAAATATGACTTTGTTGGTTCCAGGTGTTTCATGGGAACTCAGAAATAATCAGATCCCAGAGCAGGGCCATGTTGAGGAGGACAGATGCTTGTGTCAGTAAGTGCATTGTGTAAAACAGCTGCTTAGATGGAGGTGAGTGGCTTATCTACCATTGAGATGATTCTGCTTGTTGGTTCAGGGTACAGTATGTGCGTGTGTGTGTGTGTGTACGTGTGCACATGATGGGTGTGTGTGTATAGTACCTGGGTAGAAGTAGAAGTTAGCTCTCTTTAATAATACCTCAATCTTTGGTCACCATCACCTTATGGATCCTTTGAGTTCTCAGACAGGGAATTGTCCCATTTTCTCATAATTAAACTTGGAAAAATTTGCTTCAGGCCCTGTATGGCCTGACTTCTAATAGTGTAGTTTTAAAGATTCATTGGTATGGCTGCTTCCCCTGCAACCATATCTCCCTCAGGAGGCCCAGGGAAGAGTAGAATGCACCTCACTTAAAGCCATGTCTGTTTCCTTTTGTTGAGTGGTCAATATCCAAAGCAATGATGTATATTTTGGTAACAGTCTGATAGTCATCTGCAGAAATAGAACATAGGAGGCATTTTCATGGGTATAGACAGTACCATTCAGAATTCTCCTCAGGGTGTGGACACTGATTTTGGAATATTTCACATGTCCTGAATGGAAGAGCCATCTATCTTGTTGGTATGGGTTTCTCAGTCAGTGGGGCCTGGCACATGGGCAAGGCTATTCTAACTGGATATTGTGGTTCTTCAGAGTCTGATGCTCTTCCACGTGTAAACATAAGCTAGTCTGATCTTGATCTTTGCAGGCTGCATTTCCATGGTAATTAGTTTTCCGTGTTGATCTCTTATAGAGAAAGATTATTGAGGCCCTGCTGATAAAATTGTGCTTGTAACAGTTTTATTTTTTATTGGAATTTTAAAATAGACTTTCAGATCTATCCTTTAAGTTCTTGCCATCATAGAACTCTTCTCCTCAGTGATTCATCACCTCAGGCTCCCGATGAAAGTGAACGCTGCACCTATTAGTCCACTAATAGTCCGTTGTGTAGCATCCTCCAAGATGTAGTTTTGAGTTCACTGGAACCTTCCCTAGTTATAATGCAGTCTCAACATGGGCTGTATCACCCAGGGCATGACCAGGAAGAAAATTGCTCTCAACATTTAAATTAGAGGGAACTTAATGCCGAGAACTTCTTAGAGAGCCAAAGGAAAAGCTGCTGAGCCAAAGTAGAAGCTGTGATTTCAAGCTCAGGCTAATAATGGCAGCCGGTTGGGGCTCTAGGGACAAAACATGGAGGCAGAGCCAGCAGAGCTCAAAAGCAAAGGTCTGTAGGTGGGAGATGGAGCCATCGATGGAACATCACTGATTCCAGAGGTTATTTCTTGAGCAGCAAGAGAAATCAGCAGAAATCCTCTGGCTTGTCTATTTCTCCTACTCTTTACTTTCCTTCCCATGTCTCCCATGAGCTCACTGTCAGCTCTGCATGTCCAGTCTTGGAAAGTGCAACCCTTGTGGTCACTTTACAGAATGTCCCTAGAGCAAGTGAGGGACAAAGAACAGATGTTGCTGGCCCTCTTTGCATTCCTCTCATTAGAGATTGAAGTATGTGATCATTCTAGATCAAATCAATGTCACTTTGTTTCCTTATGACCCCCTAGAGCTATGTTCAATTTGTTGTGAGATATTTACTCCTGGTAAGGTGATATAGTGGCTGCCTAGAAGGCAGGGGTGGTAGCACAAGAAGGCCCTCTGAATTATTAGGTCAAACTCTTGGGCAGATTTTGCATCAGAAAGTGACAGGGTATAGCCTTTCTACTTGCTAGGAGCAGCTGTAGAGAATTTAATTTATCTCTACCTCTCCCTCTCAGTTAACATTTGTTGCATGGATTTTCTTTGATCCTCACTGTAACACAGTGAAGTAGGCACTAAATATCCCTCATTTATGGATGATAATCTGAACTTCAGTAAAGTGAAATACCAGGTCAAACTCATATGATTATTATTATAAATTTGTTTTTTATACTTTGTCTTATTCTACAAGTGAATTTCAAGGAGTTGTCATGACTAGTAAGAGAGAGGCTAGAAGTTAACACATAGAACTGTGCTCTTGTTGTAATGTGATGTTTTTCCTGCTCTATTATGTTAGGATACTAAGCTGCAAAATTTTTCAAAGGATGGAAACTCCTGCTTTCTCCTCTTATGTCTTTAAGCCTAATTAAACAAATTTGAGGCCCTGATTTCAAGGATAAAACTACAAGTCCTACAAACAAAAAGGCCCTGACGAGATCATTGATCTGCTGGGAACTAAATCATATGCCTTCTTTCAACTTGAAAACTGACATCTAGGAAGGTTAAAGAACATGTCCAGGACCACATATGGTGCCATCATGACTGCGAGATATCTTGCAGTTTTAAGTTGAACATAACTACCTGCCTCCATCCAAGAGAATGCACACTATTTTGAGACTCAGCTTCTCTGTGTTACCCTTTCTGAGGCAGCATCACTTATTGTTGAAATCATTCCAACCACTTCGTAACTGCTTTCCTGGACTTTCCTTCTCTAGCTTCTCCTATACAGAACTGCCAGTAGGATGATTCTTTATAGCGCAATTATTTTATTATATTTTAGCATAAGAAGTATATGTTCATAGAACATAATTACATACATTTTGGAAAAATTGTACCTATGTATCATATTATAAAGTTTAAGACTCTTGTTTTTCTAGTTATGTGAAGAATATTGTTTATACTTTATTAATAATTGCTTAAAAATCAATAGATTGCTTTTGATAATGTGAGCATTTTAATGACATTAATTCTGCCCATCTAGGAGCAGGGATGTCTTTGCTTTTTTGAATGTCCTTTTCAATATTTTTCTTAAAATACTAAAGTTTTTGTTACAGAGCTCTTTTACTTTCTTGACTAGTATTTAATTTTTATAAATTTTCACGTTCACGTGTTTGTAGTACATAATGTTTATGCTCACATGTAGAGTTGATTCATGTACATAACACATCATAATACCTTTTATTCTTTAGTGTTTCTCTTTCCTCCTCTTTCCATCTCTTGATATCCTTCCCATTTGAGAAAGCTCTATTCTCCCTGTTTTCATTGTGTATCTTTATTTTGTTCTTACTTTATAATTTGGGTTTATCATATTGAAGAAACCATTCAACATTTACCTTTTTTGGGGGGGGAGGGTGCTGGATATTGAACTCTGGGCCCTGTGCTTGCCAGGCAAGCACTCATTCCATGGAGCTATCTCCCTGGCCTATATCAGTTTTTAAAGACATTTACTCTTGTATGTCTGATTTATTCCAAGTATCATTATGGTCTCAGATCTGTAATAATGACTCAATCACCCTGGATGGTGAACATTACTCTATTGTGTATAAATATATTTTCTTTATCCATTTATCTGGTGGACATATGAACTATCTATAAGATTTAACTATTATAAAATATGTTCTATAATGGGTATGCATGTTTTATTATAATATGGTGACTTTAGTTCATTTTGGAAAGAACTCAGAAGGAGAATAACAGGATAGAATAAAATAGTGTCAGTGGCTGCAGCAGTTAACATCCTGCATCTTTACCAGTATTCATTATTACTTAATTTTTTGAGGATGACCATTCCTTATAGGATAAGATAAAATTTCAGTGTTGCTTTATTTGCATTTATCTAAAGGCCACTAAGTTTGAACATTTGTTAGTTAATATGTTGATCATTTATACTTCTTCTGTGAAGTGTCTATTTCACTTGCCCATTTTTTGAATGGTTCGGTTGAGGGGGACTATATATTTTTACTTCCTTATGTATTCTAGATATTAATCCTGTGTCAGAGAAATAATTGGCAAATTATATTTCCCAATCTGTAGGTCATTTTATTTTATGAAATTTGTTGTACTATATTTTGGTGTTTACAGGTTAATAATTATTATCTCTTCCTGTTGGATTCTTATCCAATATGTAATGACTTTCTTTGTCACTTTTGATCAATTTTGAGCACAAATCCACTTTGTCTGATATATGATATATATGCCTGTTTTTTTTTTTTTTTTTGCTTCTCTTTCATGGAATATTGTTTGCCATCCCTTGATTTTGAGTCTATGAGTTGACTTTGGGGTTAAATGTGTTTTAGTATGCAGCCCAATACTGGATTTTATTTCCTGTTCCATCCTACACATCTATGTCTTTTGACTGGGGAATTAAGGCCATCTCATTGAGAGATAATTATTGATAAGTATTAACCTACTCCTGAGTGGTTAATTTTTTAAAGCTATAGTAAATTACATCATGTTCCTGATTTCTTTGTCTGTGCATCCATTCTTGGTATACATAAGTGTTGTTGTTTTTGTGGATTGACATTGTATCCTGCTTAATTTATTTATTAGCTGTAAGAATCTTCTGGTGGTATTTTTTTATTTTTGCTTTTTATTTAAATGAACATGTCATCTATATAGAGCAATAGTTTGACTTCTTTGCTTTTTATTTGTATCTCTTTTATTTTTTCTCTTGCTGGATTGGTCTAGCTAATGTTTCTAGTTCTACATTGGAGAGGAGTGATGAGTATTTACATCATTGCTATGTTCCTAATTTTAGATGGAATGTTTTTAGCTTTTTGTTATTTAGTAAAATGTGGATTTAGGTTTCTCATGTTTCTTTCAGTCTGAGGTTAAGTCCTTCTATAGTTGTTCTTATAATGAATGCTCTTAAGTGCAAAGCTGGCCATACCTTTTTTACTTTATTTTTAAAAGAAAGTATAAGTTAGAATGAAAATAGAAAAAAATTACAAGTGATGCATACTTTTACTTAAGAAAGTAATATGAATTTTACAGTATTTGTTGTAATACATAGAGTTGTCTTCCAACTAGTTTTTCATATAACCAGATATATGCATGTAAAATTTGAAAAAAGAAAAAAGAAAGAAATATATAAGAAATTAGAAGACAAAAAGGAGAAACAATTGAAAATGGAGATCAAACTAATTAAAACACTAACTGCTTCTTTCTGTAGATCAGCAGAAATACAGAATTCAATTGTCCAAACCGTCCTGCTTACATACATAAATTTCTGTCCCTAGTCCCTCTCATGCCCATCTCCTCAACTCAGTAACTCTTTCATTTTGAATAAGTTCATTCCCTTTTACCAGTATCTATTGTACCCTTCAGATTGCATTTTTCTCTTTCAGGTTCTCATGCTAAGGAGATAAGAAGATGTTTGCATATGTGAGTCTGATTTATTTCACTTAAGGGTATGTTCTCTAGTTGCAACCATTTACCAACAAAAGCCTCAGATTCATCCTGTTTCGCAACTTAATAGTATTCAGTTGTGTAAGAATTCCATATCTTCCTTTTCCATTCTTCAGTTGATGGGCATCTAGGTTGTTTCCAGGAGTTAACAATAACAAATTGTGCTGCGATGAACAGGAGTGCACATATATTGCTGTGATAATTGATTCCAATTCTTCTGGAAAAAATACACGGGAGGGGAATCGCTGACTTGAATGGGATCTCCACTCCTAGCTGTTGAAGTAATCTCCACATTGATTTCCATAATAGTTGTACCAGTCTGCACTCCCACCAACAGTGCAGAAGGGCTCCCCTTTCTCCGTAGCCTCTCCAGCGTTTGTTATTGGCTGGCTCTTCAGATATTCCTCATTATCACTGGGGCCAAATTCCTGTCTGCATCTTAATGTTTATGTCTGAAATTTGTCTTTTGCAAGCTGTGTGATATAAAAAAATGAGCAAATTTCTATTGTTCCACCATGCCTTGTTTTGTACTTATTTTAATATGCTGGTATGGCTTAAAACAACACACATTAATTTGTGGTTCTAGAGACAGAAACCTTACACAGCTCTTACTGTGGCAGGATTTAAGCATCAGCTTGACCTTCCTGGTTTAAAGTCAAGGGCTGTGCTCCTTTTTGAAGGCTACAACAAGAATCTTTTTCCTTACCTTTTGTAGCTTGCAGAGGTCACTCTTATTCTTTTACTCATGGCTAGTTCCCTTCACCCTCAAGGACAATAGTGTAGCATCTCTGGCCTTGATTTGCTCTCTAATTCTAGCTTACTCTCCCCTTTTCTGCCCTCCTCCACTGTTATGAATCCTTGTTGGGTCCATTCAGATGACTTGAGATCATCTTTTTTTAACATCAGTAGATTAATTATCTTAATTCTGTTCTCATTCTTGATTCATCTGTGTCATATGACCTAACACATTCACAGCTTCTAAGTAGTATGTAGACATTTTGGGTTCAGGCATAATTTTGTCTGTTATAATTTCTTTGCTAGGTTTCTTTCCCTGTGGAAATAAATTGATTCTATAATTTACCTCATTTTTCTCCAGATTTCTTTTGATAGCTATTTATTTCATAACAATTTATTTTTTACTTTGGATTACCCAGTTCAGAATGCTTGCTTCTAGATAGCAATAACTGAACATTGTTCTGTCAATCAGTCATCCATGCATATGTGAGTGCTTAATAAAGTTGTTGAAGAACGAATTAGAATTACTGGAAATGTAAAAAAAGATAACAATTGAAAACAAAACATATACAAATGATAAAAGAGAAAGGAAGACAGAGCAGAAGCAGGAATGGAATATTCTTGTAGAAATTCTACTTCCTCTGCAGACACAGACAGATGATGACTAAAATCCAAGGCCACATTGTGTCCACTGTGTAGTCCCTTCCTAGACCATGAAATGTGAATTGACTCACTCATTCATGAGCATTTTGCGTGCAAGCCAGATGGCATTTAGGTGACCTGGGTGAGATATTAAAAAAACTGAAGCATTCAAAAATTAACAAAATTTCTGATTACCATCTCACAAATTATACCTCCCAGATATTCAGTAACAGGACATCTTGAGTCCTCATATTCAAAGTATACAAAGGAAAGCCTTTATCCTGTAGGTTTCTGAGACCTAAGTATATGAAATATTTCTGAATTAATGGTGGAAAACTATCATGAAGTTTGGCATCAGAGATTTAGTGTGAAGCCAAGTCTGATATGTTGCTTCACTATTGGGAATTACTCTACCTGCCTCATGGCATTGTTACAAAAGTAAAAGAAAATTGCGTATAGAAAATGTTTACATAGTTTCCATGCATATAGGACTTACATAGAAGAGGATTATTCTCACAGTTCTCCCCACAAATAAAGAAATGTTGCAATTTTTGAGACATGTATTCAGATCCAACAATGAAATAGATTTGAATCTTTGAATTGTCCGCATTCTTGGTTGGTGTTGGATTTATGCCAATAATCCTAGGCTTTAGGTCATAGAAGTGCCAACATACTCCAGTCTCTGAGGCACCAGCTGATGGACCAAATGTAATACCTGAGTGAGCAAAGCAGCTATAATGTGAAAGCCTTCTCATCTCGCTAATGGCAGAGGCCCAGGGCAACACGTGACACTCTACTTCCTAGTGAGGCATTCAGATCAGCCGAAGAGATACAGCAGAAACTTCCTTTGCCTGTATCCATTCCCCACTTCCTATCACAGAGGCACTGATATCCTTTCAAAGACTGACACTGTCATTTCTTTCCCACTGTGAGTCAAGGAAAAATCAAATCCCATCAAAAACAGTGAGTATATTAACCATTAATATATAAATCAATAAGCACCCTATGCTTTAAAGTGTCAAGTGTCATACAAATGTGAAATTTATTTTTAACTGGTTAGACATAATGTGTGTCTGCTACTAAGAATCTTATTTATTATCATGATGGAAGCCAGGTCTGGGGGCATATGTAGGGAGGAAAATAGCCATAATTTCTTGATGCCTTTTTAGAGCCTAGCCTCACTGACAGTAACTGAAGCTGAGGTCAGGAATGGAAGGATTGAGTCATGCTTCAAAAGTGAAGAGCCATACACTGTGCCTGGCAACAGAGCTCATTAAGAAAGATTTTTATAAAAGCCTATGACGAATTGCAGTAACTCAAAGCTTCCTTAATTAGGGAAAAAATATTGGTCAGGGTCAGGATCACTCTTTCCTGATTTCTTTACACCTTTGAAGCAATAGCTTTTCACTAGAATACACATCCTTTCTGTGAGATCACTTCTGTAGATTCTGAATATGGTTGCAAAAATGTATATTCTCACCAACGCTCATGTGTTTGGAGATCTACAATACTGAAATGCTTCATTCCTATCTAGAAAAAGCCCATTAATCCATATGATGAAACTTCAGCTCTTTGACTAAAAATGAGAGGCCTAGTCACACTTGCTTTTGTGGGCATGCCTGAGTACCTGCTTGGCTAAATTCTGCACTGAAGGCTGCCAACTAATAGATAGTGTCATAGATGCTCTAGGTCAGCCTTGGACATGTCCTTGGTGACTAAAGTCAGATGAATGTTGAAAGCTTTTAAAATTTGCTAGGAATTGATTATGACAGCAAAGGTATTACATATAGATGACACTACTCCCTGGACAAGAGGACAATTTGACCTCCATATCCCACTCTCCATATCATTCCAAAAACTGTTGGGGGAGCTCTAAGGAGTTCAGAGTGATGGGAACTTGAGATGCATAGAGAGGGGCTTGTGCTAGCTAAATGAAAGTAGGAAAGAGAGAGAGAGGGAGAGAGAGAGAGAGATTGAGAGAGAGAGAGAGAGAGAGAGAGAGAGAGAGAGAGAGAGAGAGAGAGTGCTTTGGTATCAAAAGATATATATATTTTCTCCTACAGAAGATACCTGGAAGAATTATGGGTAAATGGCTTTCATAATCATGTCTGTTTCAAGAAGTAAAGTATGGCTGCAGAGTCTCAGTTGGTAGGTGTCACCTCTTCCTGGGGTATGCAGTTGCCATCATGCTGTCAATACTGCAGTCCAGACTGGACTCCAGGGGTCAGCTCGATTTTGATGTGATAGACAGAACAGCAACTTCACTATGCTGATTACTAAGCCAGTAATTCAAGTACAGGCTCTAAAACAGAATCACAAGGGTCTGACCTCACATAGGAGACAAAGATGGGGAAGTATAGTTATAGCTCAGGTTGAGAGAGAGTTGTTCTGGGTTCTTTCTCATCCTTCCTGGCTTTGGTAAACTATGTGGGTGTGTGATCCATATCTGAGAAGCTAATATTTGGCATAAAGTGTAGTGAATTCTTAGAAAGAGCATCAGGAAAAACCCCAAGAGGTATGAGAAGGAGGAAGAACATCTCACTTGGAAATTGGGAAAATCCACAAAAAAATAGGATAATTGAATGCTTATCTGGATTTGAAAGGCTAATGGAGGAGACCTGAGAACAGTGAAGCCACAGAACGTTTGAGGGAGTGGGACACAGTTAATAACCAGTGGCTTTGTTTAGCCACTGTCTGGATATTTGTGATTGTGAGTGTGTGTGTGTGTGTGTGTGTGTGTGTGTGTGTGTGTGTGTGTGGCAGGAGGATGATTTAACTGCTCTCTTTTCAGGGGATGAGAGTGCAGGAAAGGAAATAAGAAGAGGAATAATGCTGTGATCCTTAATGATTGAGATTGTTATATTCAATGAATTTTTAAATAATCTAGGAAAAATTCATTTATTCCACCCAAAGGATTTACTATGATACATTCTATTTGTTGTTGGAAAAGTAGTGATTAATAAAAGTAGTAGTAATAGAAAATTTTATATTTTCATGCCTTTGTGCCAGACATTTTGTTCTGAGGCCACTATGTACAGGAACTTACACAGTTTTTTGCAGCAATACTTTGAAGTGGCTCCTGCTATTATTTCCTCCTCTTATATGTGATGAGGCTGAGGCACTGCAGGTTTAAGTTGCCTAGTTATGGTCACCCAGGTTGGTGGCAGAACTGAGTTTCAGATTTAAGCAACTGGCTTTAGAATTTGGACTATGAACCAGAGTGCCACGTACTACTTCAGCAGAATAAATGAGAGATCTTGCCTACAGGGAACAATTAGAGACACTAAGACATAAACCCAGTTACGATGGAAGGAAATTAATTGAAGAATCTCCACCAAAGGAGAGTGAACTGCATGTATTTTGAGATAAGGCAATATGAGAAGATTTATCAACAGCAAAGCTGCTCAAGAAATACTAAAAAGTACTCAGATTGAAGACAATAGATGAAGACAAATAAAAATTTCATTCTATAGAAAGGAATAAGGAAAATCCCAAATGTTGAATTTGGAGGAAATGTAAGTGATTTTTTGCTCATATGAATAGCCTGACTGCGGATCTCTACAATATTCCTAAATGGAGAAATAAAACAAGATAGTATAAATCCAAATTTCTCAAAGGAAGGACAACCTGCATATGTCATATGTTCGTATTTCACATGTAATTTGCCAGTGGAGACTTTCTCCACAAAAAGCAGATAAGATTTTATCCAGTAAAGTCTGCAAAGAAGTTGGGGGTTTTTCTTTGAAACAGTCCCAAAGCCCCAGTTCATTTATGACTAGAAAGTCTGAATGGGCAGCATGCCAGCCCCACCTGCTCGAAACATTTTTGTTAGACAAAGTCAAGTGGTGAAAGGATTAGAATGCAGCCTGGGAATTCATGAGAGTTAGAAGAAGGCTCAGGCCCAGGGAGGTTTTCTCCAACCATACAGATGTGCTGGAGAAGGACATGTAACTTAATAACGGTATCCAATCACGTTCCTCTATTAAGGGCAAGTCCAAATGTGCTTAGAGTTTTGGAAAGTGCTCCAAATTTACACAAACCTGCTGCACATGGGGAGATATAACATGTGTAGTCTTGGTATGACTGTATAATAAATTGTTATGATCAAATGAATATTAGGTGTAATAAAAAGATCAGAATATATTGAATGACTAGTAAATGGCATATCAGAATTGAGGTTCATATTAGGCCACATTTCACAAGAAGTAGATGTAAGATGGGGATATATTATACTCAGAATTTACATGTATGCCTTTTTTCATGTTTTAATTTTATATGAATACCACATGCTAATTGCACAATTATAGCTTCATATTTTTAACTTTAAATCTATCTATATCTTTATGTTGATATTTTGTTACTTATAAACAATATATATTTGTTTCTTGTGTCTTTTTAAAGTCCAGATTGACGTCTTTTTTTAAATAGAAGTGTTTCCTCCACCTCCCCTTATAGTTAGAGAAAATTTTTAAGTGTTTCTCTGTAGCCCTATTATTTTTGAATTTTTTTCCCATTTGATCCATCTATTATAAAGATTTTCCTCTACTTTTTCCTGACTTATTTGGGTTAATTTTTATTTTTCCAATAATCTGTTCTAATATTCTTAATATCTTTTTAGTCATACATATTTGTATTATTTAGTGGTTATTTTGGCATTTTTATTACCTATCTTTAACTTACCACAATGCATTTAATTTAATGTGCTGTTAGTAATGTAAGATACCAGAAAAAGTAAAAGTGCTCCCATTTATAAGTACATATCAGTGCAACTTTTTGTCATCTAGTTTAGTTATGTATGTTAGAAACCCTAGTATACAACTATTGTTTTAAATACTCAGTTAACTTCCAAGAAAATTAAAGGGAAATATGTACAGTGTTTTATATTTAGCAATATAATTAGCATTTCTGATGGTCTTGATTCCTTTCTTTATGTCCAATGTTTTTTCAGTTGTCATTATCTTTACTCTGAGGAAGTTATTTTAGTGCTTCTTTAAGTGCAATGTCTCTTGGTGACAATCTCTTCATATTGCTCATTTTAAATTGTGTTAATTTCCTCCTTTTTATTTAGTCTGGCTAGCTGTTTTATTTTTACTTCTAAAATCAACTCTATTGAAGTGAAAATTACTTACATTAAGATGTGCCTACATTAAGGTACAGTTAGAAGTTCTGATACATTCTTACATGATAACTACAAAACTCAAGACAGACGGCATTTGAATTATGCATGCTTTTAAATGCTTTCTTGTGTTCCTCCATAGTTGATCTCCCTCACTCCACACTGACCATGGGCAACAATAGCTGTACTAGTAGATTTTTTTGGCCTGTCTTATCATTTGATGTAACTGAACCATGAACTATATTTTTGCTCCTGTCATATCCACACAACATAAAAAACTGTTGAAATTTGCCCATTTTGTGTGGGTAGCCTTAACACAGTTTCATTTTTCTTGCTGAGTAGTATTCTTTTATATGAATGTATTATAATGTGTTTCTAAGTTTAGCACTGATAAAGACTTGAATTGTTTCCAGTTTAGCACTAAAGACAGTGCATATTCATGTACATATCTTTGTATGGACAGTGCTTTCTTCTATTGAGAATGGGATTACTAGATCATCTAGCAATGATATGTTTAACTTTATTAAAAAACCCACCAATGGGCTGGCGTGATAGCTCAGTGGACTAAAATGCCTGCTTTGGCAGAGTGCAGTGGCTGGGGATCGATCACCAGCTGGTGGTGCCCGCTCTGGGTGTGCTGAGATGGCGATTGAGAGTCTGTGTGGTGGTGTGCACCTGTAATCCCAACATTGGGAGGCTGAAAACAGGAGACTCACTATGAGTCTGACCTACATAGTGAGACTCTGTAGACCCTGTGGACCCTTTCCTAAATACAGAAAAAAAAAAAAAAACGCACCCATGTTTTGAATATGCATGGTTTTGCTAAGTGACTGAGTAGATTGGGCTCAAACTTGAATCTTCATGTCAGCCTCCTTGAATTCAGGGGTTGTAAGCCTGCACCACCATGTCTGGTAAGAACAACTGAAACGTTCTATGAGATGGTCATACATTTTTGCATTTCCATAAAAGTTTATGAAAGTTTCAGTTTCTCTACCTCCTTGCCAACATCTTCTCTTGGTCAGTCTTTATAATTAATTATAGAGAGCTAAGGTATGACAGTATGTAATGGTTTTGATTTTCATCTCTCTAGCCACATGGCCTGTGTTTTCTTGTTTTATTGGCCATACTTATAGTCTTCTGAGAAGTCTAAGTGTGCATTTTACTACTATTTCCTTTTTTAATGAAATGGTCTTCTTATTGATTTATAAGCATTCTTTATATATTCTGTATAAAGGACCTTCAGTACACACACACACACACACACACACACACACACATACACACACACACATATATATATGTATATATATTCTTCTAAATTATATGTAACTTTTAAATTTTTTAACCAAAATTTCTGAAGCAAAGAATTTTGAAATTTGAAGAAATGTAATTAATCAATTTTTCTTTTATGAGTTCAAATTTTGATGTAATAGTCCAGAAATATTTGCCTACTCTAACTCTTGAGAGTTCTGTGTTTCTTTGAGAAAATATATACATATACTTCACTTTGTACCTAAAGATCTGGGTTATCTAGGAAGTGGGAAAAAAGTTGAGTTTTATTGTGAGGACAATGTGCAGTGTGTCAACTGTTAAAAAGAAAAAAAATAATGTTTATTGAAAGTTTTAATGTTTAATTGTTTGATCAATCTTATACACCGATATCTATTAATCTAAAATGATCCAATGATGAAAATATGTAATATACCATTGTTAAATTTTTCTCGTTTTGGAACTCTGTACTATATGTAAAAAAAATAAATTAATTTTAAAAAGTTGAGTTTTTTTGTGCTTTGTTATCCTTTAGTTCTTAAAAAGAAGAGTCTCTGCTAATTAGTATTGACACATTTATTGAAATCACCTGATCATGTTCTGTGACTTTATTTTGATTCTGCATTTAGTTAACTGTTCTACATACTAACTGTGTCAATACCATCTATCTCAATTAATGTGCTTTTTAAGCATTGAAATAAAGCAGCATACATATCTAAGTACTTTGTTAAATGATTCTTAAAAATATCCCACCTTTGAATACTGGTAAATTAATTTATGTGATTAATTTAAATTATATATATTTAAATTTCCATTTGCTCATTCCTATACACAGAAATATAATGAATGTTCATGCGTTGCCCATGAATTCTTCAGACATTAAAATTATCCATTAATCCAGTAAGCATTAGAGAATGGTTAGCACTTTCTGTGTATAAAATTGTATCTCTTGCAAATTTTACATCTTCCTTGTAAGGCTACATGTCTTTTATTTTTCCTTCTTGCTTTATTGAATTAGCAAAACTGTTCGAATGGAAGTGAGAGTAGACAGCTTGTCCTGTTTCTGTGCTAATATTGCACAGAATAAATAAGGCTGCTCTTAATTTGTCATCATGGTCCTTATTCATTTTGAGAAGGTCTATATTTATATCCAGTTTTCACGCAATTATACCACATATGGTTAAATTTTCTTAAACACTTATTTTTACACAGAGATGCATGATTATATCTTTTACTAATTATTATGGCATTAATATGGTAAATTACATCATTTGATTTTGATGCTAAATAAATTTTTCATTTCTGGGAAAAATTCCACTTGACAGAGATACATTATTTTTTATATAATCTTAGATTTTATTATTTTAAAAAAGGATTATTATTACTGCATTTACCCTCATGAGGAATATTAGTGTACAGTTTTTCTTTCTTGTTCTATTAATTCACTCTTTTGTTTGGGTAGTAAGTTAATTAGGAGAATCTAAATAATTTGAGATTGTTCCTTTCTCCAACGAAATTGTTTTGTAAAAATTGTAATAAAGTGTATGGATCTGAACTTTTATTTGTGCTAAGGCTTTAAATTAAAATTTCAATTTCTTTAATGCATATGAGGCTGTTCAAATGGCAGGGTTTAAAAAAAAATTTATTTTTCAAGAGGCTTAGCCATTTCAGCTAGGTTCAAACCATGTTATACCTAGATTCTAGGGTTGTTTTGAAAAGAGAGAGGTGTTTTTGCACTCCTGATTATTTGACATAAAGCCTTTTTTGTTTTTGCTCAGCTTAGCTAGAAATTTATGAATTTTGTTGGGCTTTTAAAAGATCCAGGACTTAGCTTTATGAATTTTTCTCTACTACTTTTCTGCTTTTGAAAGAATTGATCCCCTTTTTTTTATCTTCTTTACTGTTTTTGGCTTCTTTAGATTTTGATTTGCTCTTCATTTTGTATTTTCTGCATGTGAAAATTTAAAACATTTATGAGGTTTTCTTTTTCATTTTTAAAATTATTATTATTATTATTATTATTATTATTATTATTATTATTATTATTATTATTATTAATTATTGGTGGGACTGGGGTTTGAACTCATGACCTTGCACTTGCCAGACAGGCACTTGTGCCACAGAACTATCTCTCCAGACCCTTATTTTATCTTCTTAATACTATTTATTATGTGTTATGACTGGCTCAGCCTGCCCAGGAGGTGGGGCTGGCGCAGCATGTGGTACCAGGAATCGAACCGCAGTCCCTGTGCTTGCCTACACTTTCCTAAGCAGGCAGGTGCTTTAGACTGCTGAGCCATCTCGCTGGCATGAGGTTTTCTTTTTCAAATATAAATATGTAAAAATAAGTATTCTATTTATTATTACTTACAATTTTTAAATCTTTGATTTTTTCTTCATATTTCTTCTTTGACCCAATACTATTTTATATTATTTTGTTAATTATTATTATTTTTGTAAAATGTATTTGGTTGTTATAGAGTCTCACTAAGCAGCTCAGACTCATGGTGATTGTCCTGCTTTCAGTTTCTCCAAAGCTGGGATTACAGGGACTCCCAGACTCTGTGGCTGGCTCAGCCCACTCAGGGTGTGGGGTTGGGCAGCATGTGGTGCTGGGGATCCAATCACAGTCCATGTGCTTGCCTAACCTTGCCCAAGCAGGTGCTTTAGTTTGCTGAGCTATTTCACCCACCCCAACTACTATTTTAAGAGCATGTAGTGTACAAAATATTTGAAAGTTTTATTATTTTTCTATTAATTTCTATTTAATAGTGTCCAGAGAACATAATATTTAAAATTTGTCCTTCTTTATATTTATTTCAGGGTCCCGCAGGATGGCTCAGTGGTCTAAAGCGCCTGCTTAGGAAAGCTTGGGCGGCTGCAGGGACCACGGTTTGGATCCCCAGCACCACATGCTGTGCCAGCCCTGCCCTCAGGGCAGGCTGAGCCGGCCATAAAAATAAATAAATAAACAAACAAAAGTTCTGAGACAAGAAAAAAAAATAAATTTATATTTATTTCATAATAGAGATTATAATCTGCCCTGGTATGTGTTCTGTGCACATTATAGTATGTTGGATGGCTTCCATTACCTGTAATTCTTGAAGTATGTTTGATAGTGTCACCAAAATTATGGAATTATTATGCTGATGATATCTTTTCCTTGTGAAGTTCTGCCTGAAAGCACAGTGGAATCTTCATTTCTGGCTACCCACCTAACAAGACAGTCAACTATCTCTGGGAAAGATGTCTGAGAAATAGTAGTTTTCCCTTTTCCTTTTTCTTTCTTCTGGGTCACATTCCTGGTATGCCTATTTTTGATCACTCTTCAGTCAGTCCATGTACTACATTATTTTATATTGTTCAGTATCTTCCCACAAGTAATCATTTTATTTAAAAGTTTTGCTCCATTTTAGATAAAGAAGCATATATTATTCATGCTATTATTATACAACTTATAATCTAAGAGATTTCATATCAAATAGGATAGAAAAATCAGTACACAAAAAATCTTGATGCTAAATCTAGTAAGATACATTTTAAGCAAATTGCTCCAAAAAAGAAATAATAACCCAATCAAAAAATAGTCATCTAAGATTAATACATGCTTCTCAGATGAAGCTATACAAATGATAAATAAAGATATGAAAAAATGTTCAACATCATTGGCAACTCAAGAGATGCAAATTAAAATAATACTGAGAGTCTATCTCATCCCAGAAAGAATGGTAATCTTCAAGACATCAACCAATAGCAAATGGTGGTAGGGCTGTGAGGATAAAGAAACCCTTTTCCATTATTAGTGGAGGTGTAGATTGACATACCCACTGTGGAAATCAGTGTAGAGATTCCTCAAAAAATGAGGATTAGAGTTGCCATTCAACCCAAATACCCTCCTAGGTATTTACTCAGAAGAAAAGAATATGTCATACCACAGTGATATATGTATACCCAAGTTTATAGCAGCACAATTTGCTATTGCTGAATCTTGGAAAGAACAAAAATGTCAATCAGCCAAATAATAGATAAAAAGATAGAATTTTGTACAATGGATTATTACTCAGCTATAAAGAAAGATAAACTCAAAGCTTTTATGGGTGAATGAATGCAACTAGAGACTATATTCATAAGTTGAATAAATCAGATTCACATGTACAAACATCATATTGTGTTCCTAGTGTAAGAAACTGGAAGAATAAAGATCCAAAAGGTACAATAGATGTAGTGAAAGGGAAAGAAATTCCTCAAAATGGAAGACTAACTGGGATGAGGTTAAAAAAAAAGGGAGGGAAAAATGTGTATGTACACAAGACAGCTAAGATAATTGTACTACTAATTTCTATTAGCTCATTGAAAGGAACAGTTGGTGCTTAATATTGTTTGATCATTTTTGCGTGTCTGTAAAAGCAACTACTTTAAAGAACAATGAGCAGTACAATAACGACTGTTAATTTTCTATCATCTTGTCTTGAAATTCTGTATCATTGTTGTTGTTCCCTGTATATATATAAAAAAAAAAAAAACCCTATAACACTGCAGTCATTTTCACAGTGAAAAAATTATACTTTATACTAGGACTCTGGTATTTGCTATATAATTACTAATTCTTGAAAATTTCTTTCAGAAAGTTATCATCCCAATTTTTTTAGAGAAACATATTGAAATTCAGATTTCAGTAGTTTACGATTAGACATTTAGCAAAGGGTAGGTCTATGTGTTAAAATTTTGTTTTATTCCAATGTCCCTAAGAATAATATTTATAAATTTCAAGCGTGTTTTCTGTAAATAGAAGACAACATGATTATAATATATTAATATGATTACACAATGTCTTCTTGGAATCAGAATAGAAAGAAACATTTTTCTAATAGCTGTAATGTTTTTGGTTTTAGGTGTGTTCTTTGAGAAATCTTCCTTTGATACAACCTCCTCTCAAATTTTAGGGAAATAGAAGCCTAGAGAAATGAGAAAATTTGCTCAAGTTAATATACTTGGTGGTCAAATCTGAAGTAGTATTCCACTTTCAGGACTTTCAATTTAGTGTTCTTGAATGGTTCTCTACCATATGCACAAAATGTTAGAAGTGATCACACAAAACAATAATTTTACTAGATGGCAAAGTTAGTCTCATCTCTGTAGCTCTGAGATAAAATGTTTTCCCGGAGTGTTTCTACCAGTAATGAGGAAAAGAGTTCATGAAACATGGGAGAAGGAAAAGGCTATGGCACAGAATGTTCTGGCTTTGGCCACCACTGAATCTGACAGGTTGCTTTATTTTGCTGCTTCTTCTGAGAAATATTTTTTTAAATTTTTTTAAGAATTTTTTTATTTTATTTATTATTTTTATTCTTGTTTCAGAACCCTTGTTTATTCACTCATCTTTATGGCCGACTCAGCCCACCCCGAGGGCATGGCTGGTGCAGCATGTGGTGCCGGGGATTGAACCTCGGTCCCTGAAGCTGCCCAAGCTTCCCCAAGCAGGCGCTTTAGACCACTGAGCCATCCCGCTGGGCCCCCATCTTCTGAGAAATACTATTAAATTCATTAGAGAACTATACACACAGAGGAAGAAAGGGCAAAATATTTGTCCATTATCTCATCCTCTTGATTTAAAACTTCCACAAAGGCTTTTATCACCCTACTGAATGCTCAGTAGATTCTCAGGAGTACCACTAGGCTACAGAGAAGTGAGGGCAGGAAGCAAGAGGGTTCTACCAAGGAGAAGCTTTCTGAAACCTTTCTAGAAACTTGCTGATTAAATAATTGCTAGAAAAAGAAGTAATGCCCAGTGTATGCGAAGTGCTGCCCAAAAGGCATCCAAGGTAGTACATTTATACATGGCATTGCCAAGTAGATTATTGAAGGTGAACCATGGCAGAAACTAATTAAGATTCAGATTCTTCTAGAAGACCATGAACCAGAGAAGCATCAAGCATCACAGGCAATCGGAGGACCTAGAATCAAAATAGCTTCTTCCTCCCATTTCTTGTGCAGGTCTTGGATCAAGGGCAGTGATCTCATCAACCTGGAAAGTCTCCTTTGAGTTCTGAAGAGCAGTGATATCACAAAGGTGGCTCGGCATGTTTACATGTATTAAACAATGGACACTTTGTAGGCAAGTCAAGTATTTCCCGCTGGCCAAGAGACAAATTCAAGTAGTACAAATTATGATATATGCTGCATTAGATAAAGAAAATAATATATACCATTATAAAAGTATATAATATATAAATATAATTATGTGTAATATGTATGTGTTATTTTAGTCAATTACAAATTGAAAATGAAATATTCAACCATAATTACTAGCACTTAAGTTTAATGTGACAAAAAAATCTCATTTAATGGTTGCATAATATTAAATTTGCCACAACTTAAGTTAACAATCTCTATAGTTCCCCTGGTTAGGTTGCTAGTATTTTTTTACTCCACTCATAAATGGTATAGTCATACGTCTAAGTTACTTTTCTCTCGTTGCTGGGACAAATATCTGACACCCAAAATGAAGTAAGGAAATGTTTATTTAGCTCACAGTTACTGGAGGTTTCAGTCCATATTTGGCAGGCTCTAAGGCTGAGTGGTACATGGCAGAGAGCAGCAGTTCATGGCGGTGGAACAGCAACAATGATGATTGAGGCAATGGAATAACCAGGGAAGTAGAGAGCAACATCAAGAGTCTGTCTCTCTCTATATATTACATTCAGGTTACTTGCCTCAGTCTATCCACCCTAGGTCGCACCTATAATTCCAAAGGGCTCACACCCATAATCCCATCAGTACTAGAACACATAATCCCAGTAGATCATGAATCAAGTCTCAAACTCTAGAAGTCCCCGCCCCATGATTGCATGAGGTTATATTTGTGTTTGGGTAGTGTTATGGTTTGTGTCTAGTTGTCCCCCTCAAAGCCACATGCAGTCATGGGATGGCTTCTGGAGTTTGTGATTGGTTCTTGATCTAGAGCTGGGATTGTAGGTGTGGGTGTAGATGTGGCTGATGGTTACTGACATCAATCTGTATCACAATGTATGGAAAGGAGCAAGGCTGCTAGCAGCTGGTAGTTGCTGCCCTTCCCTTTGCACTTTGCTGTTTTCCGCTGCCATGAATGGCTTCCCTCTGTCATGTGCCACTCTGTCTTGCAACCAGCTGAGTATGAACTGAAACCTCCATTAACTGTGAGCTAAATAAACCTTTCCTTCAGTAATTTTCAGTGTTGGGTGTTTTGCCCCAGCAATAAGAAAAATTAACTGAGACAAGTGGTTAGATATGCATTCCAAAATATATTGGCTTTCTGTAAATATTAGAAAAGTTTCAGGACAAGCTATTAAGTGTAAGTATTGTCATCAATGTATGGATTCATATGAATATAAGATGTCAAAATTCCAAGGTGATGCAGGGAGGGTTTTTTAAAAAAGCCTAGTTCAATATATTGAAGAACGTGATACTAAACAGTAATGTGGAAAGATAGATTTATTTTCCAAAATGGAGTGCAGAAAAGAACAGGGACATGGGTTTATGAATGAGTTTGAGACCTGAAGGTAATAGTGGGATACTTAACAAAATGCGGGGTGTTGAGAAAACAGAAAGGCATTGAGTAAAAGTAGCAGGGGTGATATAGGTAAAGACCTTGATTCCATAGTGAGTTGCTTGAGCTTTATCTTAAAAGTCATGGCGGGATGGCTCAGTGGTCTAAAGCGCCTGCTTGAGAAAGTTTGAGCGGCTTCAGGGACTGCAGTTCGATCCCCGGCACCACATGCTGCCCAAGCCCTTCCCTTGGGGCGGGCTGAGCTGGCCATAAAAATGAGTGAATAAACAAACAAAGGTTCTGAAACAAGAAAAATAAATAAATAAATAAAATAAAAATTTCTTAAAAAAAAAAGTCATGGGGGGGGGGGTCATGAAGGTCACTGAACAAAGAACTGATGGGTAAGCTCTTAATACTTAAGTGTCAAACATAGGTAGATCTCTCCACAAGTAACCGAATAAAAGTCAGCTGCTATCTTAGTTACTTTTCTCTCATTGCCAAGACAAAAATGCCTTACACCTGAAATTAAAGGAGGAAAGGTTTATTTAGCTCATCGTTGGAGAGATTTTAATTCATTGGCCACTGACTCCAGGCACGGTGGCATTGCAGAGGGTATGTAACAGTTGATGGCAGCAGAAGAGAGAAAAATCAATGAGAGGAAAAGGAGAAAACACACCGCTTTCTGCCCCTTTGATCTCACCCAGACTGCTGGTGTTAGGTGGTGCCAGTTGAATCAGTGGAGTGACCCAGAAATCACCCAGCCTTAATCTCAACACCCTTAATCCCAGCATTGCACTATTGATTAGTCACAAACTCTAGATTCATCTACCTCCTCAAAAGCTTGCCCCCATGACTACACCAGGCTTTGGGGGGACAAGTAGGCACAAACCATGACAACCTCATTTAAGAATAATTATCCCACACTCAAGCCCTCATCCCACCTACTTATCTTACTTCCTGTTTTCTACCCTCTGAGCCACACAAATCCTCCTTGGAGTTTGGTGTCGTCCTTTATTCTCCAAACACACTTGGGTACCCTCTCCTCCATTTTGGTAGTTCCTGCTTACCTATCAAATCTTAGGTATTAGTATCATCTACAGGTAGAAATGACAATTTTTCTCCCCAAATTTCAAGGCCATTGACTCCTTCTCAGTTTTCTTATTCTTCTCACAGTCAGAGCCAGATGGCAATGGTGATAAGAAGAGAGATGCAGGCAGAGAAACCTGAACAGTCGTGACTATCTGGTCCTTGAAAGAACATTTTTAGTGATGTCTTCTCTAGATCAAATTAAATGAATAGAAATTAGCCAGTTATTGAAACCAATGTGTAGGTACATTCCTGGAATCTTGTAAAATTTCAGATAATGAAAATAATTTCACAAGTATTTGTTCAAGTAAAAACAGAATAAATACCAACATAAGACCTTATGTATTATGACAGTAGAGAAACATCTGTACAATTATGGAAAGAGGCTGTGCCATAGCCATGCTGTCACACTGCATAAAAGCTGTAGAAAGATATTATCAAACAAGCAAGGACATATTATTTTCTTGTTTATCATTTTTGAGAAATCATATGGAGTTATAGTTTAGATATCTCTAGGAGGTATCAACATGAAGAGCTTATTAAAAAGAAGTCAGGGGAGTGATGGGATGGTAGCTTAAATTAAAGTAACTTAAAGAAAATTCTACCTAAGTCACAGCTAGAAATAAGGGGACAATGAAAGATCAAACGTGCATTTTTAATTCTTAAAATGGCAAGTACACAGAATTAAAATATAACAATAATAATAATAATAATATAATGACAATAGACTAGACAAATATTCAATAGTCTACTAAAAATAGTTTTCATGAAGAATAGCATGTCATATTATGTCAATTTCCTCGTCACATCCAGCTGCATATGTCTCTTTAGTCTGTATAGCATGTATTTTATTCTGAATAGTAAAAATTGGAGTCATATCAGCATAGTGGTACTTCCATTTACAAGCTGAATTTCCTTTATGATTTTGGGGAAGACAGGTGTGTTTGTGTGACAAAGATGGCCATGGTGGTGCTTATCACTTGATGAAGTTTGTGACAGAAACAAAATTGTGTCTGTTTTTGTTTGTGAACCAAATTACTTACAAACAAAAGCATTCATGGACTGAGGTGTTAGTGTATATCTTTTGATTCAATTAAAAAATTAGTAACTAGTATAATGTAACATTTGTTTTTCATCTTTAGGCAACGTGAGAAAAATAGAAAAGAAAATGTAAAGTACATGACAAATATCTTGGGGATATTTTGCTGTTGTTTGCTCATTTCTGGTTTCCCTCTACTTTTTTTTTTTTTTTGTCTTTTTGGGACAGGGTCTCGCTATGCAGTTCAAGCTGGCCTTAAGCTCACTTTTGTAGCTCAAGCTGGTCTCGAACTCGCACCGATCCTCCTGCCTCAACCTCCCGAGTGCTGGGATTACAGGCGTGAGCCACCATGCCTTGCCTTCCCTCTACTTCTTGGTGCAGACGATATTTTTTTTTTGAAATCATTTGTAGCCATGCTAGTTGTTTAGATGAACACATGAGAGGAAATTTCCCATGTTGCTGCTTAGCAGAAGCATTGGCTTTAAATGCTCTGGTCCCCAGCTTTCTTTTCTACATGGCATCTATGGAAACTTGATGAAAATGGAGGTAAAATGAAGCAGAAGCACCCTGAACCTCCAATTCAGCTCATGGCTGACACACAACGTCAGGAGAAGGGTCTAAGGAATGGACTTTGCTCAATTTTACCTTTATAATCATTTGTCAACTATCAGATTTGAGATTAACAGTTAATGTATAATGCCATTTCTTTTTCTTAAAAACAAGTTTTCTTTTGTTTTCATTTCAGTTTTTTTTTTTGTGTAGGGTCTCAATATGCAGCCCAGACTCATAGTGATCTTCCTGATTTCTGGCTCCCTAGTGCTGGGATTACAGGCATGTGCCACCATGCCCGAGCTCCATTGCCAGCTCAGTGCAGCGCACACAGTGCCAGAGACTGAATAATGTCCTTTCAGTCTAGTGCACATTCAAATTTTCCATTGATTCCCTATCCTCCCTATCCTTCCTTCCTTCCTTCCTTCCTTCCTTCCTTCCTTCCTTCCTTCCTTCCTTCCTTCCTTTTCTCTTCTTTCTTCTTCTTCTCTTTTCTGTATTTTTTTAGGGAAGGGTCTACAGCGTGTTGAACATCTCACTACTAGGTTGGATTCATAGTGATCCTCCTGTTTACAGCCTCCCAAGAGCTAGGATTACAGGTGCACACTACAATGCCCTGTCTCAACTGTGGGCTCAGCGCGTCCTCGGGGTAGGGCCAGCATGGAAGGCTCAAGGATCAAATCTCATATGCTTTATATTTATGTTTCAAATCCAGAAGCCAGGGGCTGGGGAGATAGCTCAGTAGGATAAGCACTTGCCTGCAAGGACCTGAGTTCAATGTAGAAACCAGAGAATAGGCACCCATTACAGTTATTCATGCCTCTTTAGTATCTGTTCATCTAGAAATCTGACATCTTATTTTTCATCACCCTGGTGTTTTGAAGAGTTCAGGTTTTGCAATGTGCACTGCATTCTGAATTTATCTGATAGCTCCCTTATAATAGCTTAAGTGTTTATTCTATTCACTAACCACAACACATGCAGTAGGTCTAGCATCTTGAGTAGATTTAAGTTTTATTCAGCAAGATGACTTTCTGAGTATTGCCATGCACCGCATATCAAAGCATACTCATCAGACCATAATACGAAACTCTCCTGCTATTGACGCTGATAAACATTACCACGCAGTTAAGCTGGTGACCATCATATTGGTAATATAATGGCCTATATTCCCTTCAGAGTTCAGTACTTCATATGATGAAAGGAGTAGAGCTTTGCGATTATGCATTGATTCTGACTTAAATTGTCACAATGGGAGTTAAACAATATTAATGCTCTACTGTTGTCATTCCTTTATGTTTATTAGTTTGTGTTTTTCTGTAAAGTTCATCCATCATTTTACTTAAATGTTACTATGGATTTATACATTTATTTCAGATTAAATGTGACAATTACAGCAATTACTCCTTCTGATGATTAAATTGTCCCAAATTTGGCCTGTGAGAGCACCTTTAAGTTTGCTTCCTTGTGCTTTTATTGTGCCTTTAGCTTTTACTTTAGCAGAATAAGGCACTTAACATTAATTTTGCATTTCTATGCCATACATAAATTTAGCCATTTACATGAGAACTGGCATTTAGAAACAAAAATATGTCATTCAGTGTGCTTTTTGGAGGTGCCTTGTAATTCTTTCTACTCTTTTGTAGCACCAATAGCTGGATATATATAAGATCTCCAATGTGTACATACATATATAATAAATATATCCAACAAGATCGATATTTACACCCATGTGTAGCCTATGTAATAAGTTCATGGATATCTTTCCAATTTAAATCTAACATCATATTGTCTTGTTTTGTTCGTTGTTTGTATTTTCCCTTTAAAGTGAAGGAAGTATGAATGAAATTATGTAACACATCAGTAAACATATAGCTTAAGAACTATAATGCCAACACCATCATAAAATCATATTCAATAAATTTTAATTTTCAGAATAAATATCATTACAGAGAATAAATGCCATCCTCAGAGGAGAATGTTAATGAGTTGCATGCAATAAAATTATAGTTATGATATCATTTGGGCATGGAGATATACTCAATTGTTTCATGTTCTATTTTGGAGCAAAGAATCCCATCCCTAGGAAATCTAGAGTGACTATTTCATGTCTCATTGGCAAAGAAGTGGGATTTTTGAGATTGGCTTTGACTCATTGGTGATTATTTGTAAGTCAGATGGAGGAAAGAGAAAAAACCCATGACACAATCTTGGCTGTACCATCAAGCAAGAAAGGAAAGGTCTATTTGGCACCAGTAGTGTCTGCTACATCTATTACTGTGATAGTGCTTACAAATTTCTAGGCCAGTTCACTAAGTGCGCACGAATGTACTTTTACGTTAATATGTGAAAGTATAACTGCAGTATTGGCATAGGTGTGGAAAGTATGGTTTTCTGCATGCTGCTAATAGGCGTGTAAATACAAATTGCTATTGCAAAACTTGACAGGAAAGCTTGGGGTTTGTCTTCTGAAACTTAACTCCTTTAAATTTGTCATGCAAAAAAACCTCAAATGATCCAGACAGCTTAAATACCCACATGCTAAAATAGTTAATCAGATTCTAGTGCATTGCTTGATGGAAGTATAATTTCATAAAAAAAAAAAAAAGTACAACCACATTGGGAATCAATGTGGAGATTTTTAAAAAAAACTAAAACTACAAATTTCATTTGGTCCAGATTTTCCAGTTCTTGGTATCTTCTCCAAAAGATAGAAGACCTTGTATCATATACAGTGATGTATACAGACTCATATTTATAGCAGCAAATTTAATAATAGTGAAATACTGAAATAGCCTTTATATCCATCAAGAGACGAAATGGTACAGAAATCATATTTGCACACAATGAAGTGCTACTCTTCCATAAAAAAGGATAAATCTGTGCCATTTGTAGGAAAATGGGTGCATTTTGGGACTTTAAAGTTAAGTGAAATATATCAGAAACCCAAGTTTAAATATCACATGGTTTCTCTCAGATGAGACATCCAAAATATAAATAAAGAGCGAAGTAAAACAGAGATATTAGGAAATACAGAGATAGATCTTTCTCGGATTGGAATGGGGGCAAGAGATGAGGGGAGGGAGGGGGTTGAAAAGTGAAAAAAATTGAAGTACTTAAGATGACATTGTGTCTATGCACCAACTCCCCACAAGTAACATAAATATTATACATTTCAAATGTGTGATGATAAAATAAATAAATAAATAAATAAATAAATAAATAAATAAAATTTAGAATAAAAATAGTAATGATTATGAAAAACATATGGTAACCATGTAATAGGTGAAGTGTTTACAAAACTTGGTGGAGGAGAAAAATATAAATGGATGCCTATGCAATGATTATAACATAAGAACTATATCCGTACACAGGGAAAGGCTAAGAGAGTGAAAACAAATTCAGTTTGAGGGGGATGAGTGGGTGGTAGACTGTAAGTGAATTTTCTAATTTTATTCAGAATGTTGTTGATGTTTGTCAACAAAACACAGGACAATTGTGTGGAAAAAAAATGCTTTTCCTGTTCTGATGTTAGCTAGATTTATCTGAGCTCTCAAAGGAATTTATATCTTTTTGAGAACATTCTGATTGTATCTGCAAGCACTTTTGTAGCCTACCTCGCCCATCATCTTGGAACGTGTAAGTCAGATTCCGCAATTACACTAACAGAATGTCAATTGTGCCACTGGAATGTCTCATATCAAAAGCCGGTGGAATTTGCTTCGTTCAGCCACACAGAATAAATGCACCCTTGGTGCTGCCAGAAAACCCAGTCTGGAATTGATTGCCGCACTTCTCTCCCAGAGCACAGTTGAGTTGATTGCTTTCTGAGAAGGCCTCTGAGGGATTCGGTGTGCATGTGCCTGGGGAGCTGTCTGGGTCCCTGGAGGGGGCGGGACCTGGTATCTGAGGTTTCATGGAATGGAAGCATCTGGGGTGGAGGGTAGCCATGCTCAGAAATGCAGTGCCAAGAGTGGAAACTTAGAATTTGGAGCACATGGTAAAGGAAGGGAATAGAAGCAAATATTCAGACATGCAAAATAAAAGGCCAGGCAATGGAAACAGAGCCCAACAGAAAATGAGTTTCTCAGAGTTTGTATGTGAGGATAGTTATAGAGGCCTTGGCCAGAGCAGGCAGCCCCTGGAAAATCCTACCTCAGAATAGATAAGTAATGCAGTCCTCGGTTTTTTCTGCTTCCAGAAAAGTATATACTTTTGGTTTATATTGGCTTTGCTCATTTAGAATTGCCTTTACTGAGCGGCAATTTAACATTTTTTTCCTTTTCTTTAATAAAGAACCTCTAGGAAAAATTGCTATGTGAATACTACTGCTGTCTTTCCTTTGAAGCTATCATCTGTTGTTTTACTCAACATTGGTGCAATGAATTCTGAATTCTTACAGCTCTGTGATAAAAGCCTTTTAGAATTCTTTTCAGAATACAGTGTCAGGAAAACAAATCTCTTCCTGTACACAATGGTGAAAACCATAAAGCTATGGCTTTAATTTTTTTTTTTTCTTAAGGACTCAAAAGCTCATCACCAAATGTAAAGTCTACATCCTTTTCTCACCCTTGGTGTTAGGATTAATTATCCCCAGTGCTGTCTTTGTTACCATTTATATATATTGATTATTTAATTTATATATGTGTGTTATGGTTTATGTCTAGTTGTCCCCCCAAAGCCTCATGTAATCATTGGGCGGGGACTTCTATAGATTGAGACTTGATTTATGAGTCACTGGGATTATGTGTTTTAGTACTGATGGGATTATCAGTCTGAGTAGGGCTGGGGCTACGGGTGTGGTCTAGGGCAGATATACTAAGGCAGAGAGCCTGATAGGAATATAAAGAGAGACAGACTAGAGTGTTGCTTCTTGCTGCCCTGTTTGGTTGGCTACCTCTGCCACCGTTTTGTTGCTGTTCCACTTCCACGAATTGGATGCTCTCTACCCTGTTCCACTCAGCCTTGAGCCAGCCAAATATGGACTGAAGCCTCCACGACCTGTGAGCTAAGTAAAACTTTCCTTCCTTTATTTTGGGTGCCGGGCATTTGTCCCAGCAACAAGTGAAGAGTAACTAAGACAATGTGTTACCACAGAGTCACATTAAAATTTAAAATGAGGCATGGAGGTATCTGATGGTAAAGTTAAAGGTAGAAACTTGTTACAAGTAAGAGAGGGCTTTGGTTACCTTGCAAGCATAAGTTTAAATTGTTCTATTTAGGAGCCTATTGTGGCCCTAATTAAGACTGATTTGCTAAGTGGAGAGTGTTGATCAAATAAAAATAATCCATACTACATCTGCATAGATTGAAAATTATTCTCCTCCTTCCATCATTTTGGTCTGGAAGAGGAGACTGAAAGTAAATACATATATCATGTATTAGAAGGGTTACCTCGGTGCAAGAAAGCAGAGACAGGACTGGTAGATGAATAGAATAAGTCAGACACTCAAATTTCAATATTTCCTTGTTTCTCTTATATGAGAAATCTAAAATGTAAAAATAGGGGAAATAAAGGATAGATAATAAGACATAAGAAGATAATTTTTTTCTTTTTCTTTTCTTTCTTCTTCTTCTTCTTCTTCTTCTTCTTCTTCTTCTTCTTCTTCTTCTTCTTCTTCTTCT
>PVJA010009468.1:0-60635 GCA_004027025.1 Myocastor coypus
TAGTTCAGGCTGGCCTTGAGCTCACTTTTGTAGCCCAGGCTGGTCTCGAACTCACACTGATCCTCCCACCTCAGCCTCCCAAGTGCTGGGATTACAGGCGTGAGCCACCACGCCCGGCCAAGGCCTGTGACACCTTGAATACATCTTTCCAGGAATGGGATGGCCTGAACCATACTCCTCAAAACTGGTTTTTTATTTTTTTATTTTTTTTTATTTTCTTGAATGCTGGAGACAGACATCTTTATTAAAGATACTACCAAAATCTTGGCAAACATTTCAAAACAGATTTGTACACATAATGTTTCCCTTTTCAACTGGCAGCACTTTGAAAAGACAATACGATGAGACAACACAACTTGAATCAACATTAGTTCAAACTGCTGTATTTTTGACCACATAACTTATGTTCCCACATGATAAAATAAGTGATAGTTGAAATCAGCGTCAACAGAGAAACTCCATGAAATGAAAGTTTGTGCTATTTGATGAATCACAGTATGTTATGGTTAAATATATCCACTTTTTAATATTCCTGGCATCCAGGATGAAAAAAAAATCTTTTAAATATATATCTCATGTAGGTAATAGCTTCTTTGCATATCTCTCTTCAAAAAATACTTTATAGCAGTATATAAATAGGTTACCTACACATTTAATTTTATAATTTTGCCCCAAAACTACAGATCTGTTTCGTTTTTATAACATATCAATTTTTGTCCAACATTAATAAAGCTGATAAGCTTTGAAATGGAAATGCTTTTGTCTTCCATTGTAGAAGTAGCAATTCAACAGGAAAAAACACCCCTCCAGTAACACTCATCAGTTGTCTAACCTGAGCGTTTGGCCTCCTGCGAGGAGCAGCTGTTTCCTTCAGGCACACGCACACCCACATCACCTCTGCACACACACAGGCCGAGCACACGCTTCCTGATGCGGGTAGGCCACAGATTGCACTCCTCCGGAAGCAGTGTAGCTAATGATTAACGACATGATGTACACGACTAGCAAACACCTTAAGGCAACCATTGCCATGGGGGGTTAACTTGCAGGTTGGACCTAAGGGTCTAGATCAAGTCAGTTTGGATATATCTATGTGTATAAAAGCCTACACACATACCCACAGTCAAAACTGGTTTTTAACTTGCTTATCTAATATGTCAATATGCAGTCTCTGGCCATGAGTCCTGGACTCTATACATAAACATTAAAGTTATATTTCTTCACTGGGTTTTGAGACTTTCTTTACAGTTCTCCAAATCTGTTTCTGTTGCTACCAAATGAAAGAACTGAACTGGAAGGAGCCTTTAGGATTTTTGCAACTTCAAGTTTTCTGACTAAAACTAAGTCTAATGTTAAAGGGAATTGGAGGTCATTTTCTTCCTCATGGGGATGTTGGCTTAGGTGAGGTGTTGCATTTCCTTTCCAACATGATCTTTCCTTCTAGGTCACTTCTGCAGTGTCTAGTGTCGTATTCCTTGCAGAATGTTCTGCAGCATAATATATTACCCTTTGGGCTACTGCTTGAAAAAGAAAGATTTCTTGATCAAAAACTGTGGGTATTATCTCCATAAGGAATTCCAGGACACATTAGAAAATTTGAAACCCTAAGTGATTTCTGAAAAAATAAACTCATATATCTTATTCTGTCTCAAAAATTTCCAAATATATGTAGCCAGAACACTTTTTACAAAAGTAATCAGTAACAATACATTTGAGAATTGCTGGTTTAATATCTCTCCTTTAGTTTGTACAATAGAACAGATGTCAATATTGCCTTTGCGTGAACTTGTGTGAAATGTAATGCTGTTACCTTTAATTACCCCACTTCTGGGTGTAACTTTTTGAGAATCCAAAAAGTGATTGCTAAGAGATTATAAATTGGCTCAATGACTAGTTACCAGTGTATTACTTCTCTTCCTCAACTCTAAAGAGCTATAACGATTCCTTTCAGTTGACCAGAAGAGGGAAGCAGAGGACCTGAGATGGCATGTGAAATCCCTGTAAGTGACTTGGGAGCAAACCTAAGGAGATAAGGCAACAGGTCTACAAGCTTGCCTTGGAAAGCCCATCTTTTGAGCAAAGCAATCCGTTCACATTTCAGCCACATCATCTTCAAAGTGTGAAGCTCCATTCTTGGAAGCCATCACTTCATACTGTACACTATACAGTTCCTACAGCTTCCACAGGAGCATGCTTCCTGAAGTGTGCGAAGCACCAGAAGGCCATTTGGAAAGAGCTGATGAAGACACCAGGCACCAGCAAACCAGTCAGAAAAGGAGCAAACCTGGAGGTCACAGCAACATTCTCAAGAGCTAGGGCCTTGCCACAGCTGGGCGTTTGCATTTTTGATCTCTGTCAGCGCCCACTGAAGTTTCACCTGCCAAGGCATTTGTCCCAAGTGCCTTGGAATGGCAGGTCTATCACTCATGTTGTTCATTTTAGATAGCACGGTATTTGGGGGACAAAATGTTGGGCTTGGTCCAAACACAGGCATCACAAAAACTGGAAGATCACTCCAGGTAGTTATCCTCTTGGCTGTGGAGTCCATGAGGGGCACGTCAAATTCAAAGGAGAAAGCTAGGTAAATGCATGCACTCTGTTATGCTTTGCCTATAAACACTATTCTAGGTCACTGAGAACCTTGGGATAACCACCAGAGGATGTTTTTTTGTCTAACGACAAAAGTAAATATTACTAAGAGCCCAAGTAGTCTTCTTAGCACTTTTCTTCCTAAGTTTATCTTTCTCTGTGTTCTGTATTCTAACTTTCTGATAGCAAGGGAAAATGAATTCAAGGATAAGTATGGTATTAACAGTATTAAGAGGTGAGTTTCTCCTTACCATCTGGGGCATAGGTAGGATAAAAGTGCTTTCTCAGCACATCAGCGGTGTAAAACATAAATTCCCCAGACATGAACACCCATGAAAGCGATGTGGCCAATAAAACACCCATAAACTTGACTTATCCTCATTCCTCTTTTTTTTTTTTTATCACTCCTCCTTGGATGTGCGGGCAGGAATCAGCGAGAGAAAAAGAGTGAGGCAAAGAAAATGGACTGAGACATATAGGCGTCATCCTCTCGTTCCTCCTTCTTTCTCCTCTCACTTGCCTCTTCCATTCCACGAGTGCACTCTTATCACCCTTTAGAGCCCCTTACCATAAACCCCAGCACCCCTACTGTGTTCTGTTGCACTTTATGCTTCAATCTCCTGGTGTTCTGTGAGGGATGAGGGGTGCGGGGTGTGGTGTTACCCAACAGAGTTACTTCTCCCATCCACAAAGATCCCCACCTCCTTCAAGGGTCCCGATGTGCCATTAATTTTGCAAGAGATTTCTGCACAAGACAAGAAAGAGCAGCAAATGTGAGTCAGCATATGACACCATCAATAACTGAAATAAATTCCTGATAATTCTAATTTGTGCACCTAGTTTGAGTTTCGATGTCTCTCTGGGTGCCTTTACTTCCCTTCCAGTTGGAATGTTAGACATACCAGAAGATAGCAAGCCCCAGGTCCTAGAGGTCCTGTGCTGTGCTGAGCAAAAGAAATGAGACCTTGTGTCTGCTGGCCACAGAGAGATAAGAAGCACAAAGTGAAAGGAGCAGAATTTGGGCCCAGCAGCTTAACACAGTGATCCTGGCCACTTACAACAGGTCACAGTCAAAACTTTGCATTTTGACCAATCTGTGTATGGATTTTCTTCCCTTGATTGGTGGAAAGTAGGGAGAGCTAAAGGAGATAGGAACAGAGAAAAAATCTACCTGTGTCTATAGAGCAGTAATTTCTTGCACACTTCTTAATGTTTGAAAATATACCATTACAAAATTTTTAACTTTTAAGAAGGAAATTAACATTCACTGAAGAACTGTCACTACTTACATTGTACTAGCTAAGTTTCTTCAGATTATCTGCTAAGTTTACTAGTCGCAAGTCACAAAGACAATTTTGACTTTTTAAAGTAGAAGAGAAATTTATTAAATAAACATTAGATGATTAAGAAGTTGATAAATCAGGCAAATAAGTTTATATTTTTTATAGCCAAACCCAGTTCCAAAAATCAAATTATCCCATCTTTGACTATTGAAGTTAGTTTCTTTTTTTTTTTTTTTTTTTTAATGTATTTGGTTGTCACAGATCTCACTATATAGCTCAGACTCGTGATCCTCCTGTTTTCAGCCTCCCCAGCATTGGGATTACTGGCATGAGCCATTAAGCTGGGACTCTTTGGCCAAGTAAGAGTGCCCTGGGGTCAGGGCTGGTGTGGCATGTGGTGCTGAGGATTGAACCACGGTTCCTGTGTTTGCCTAAGCTTGCCTAAGCAGGCGCTTTAGTCTGCTGAGCTCTCTCACTGGCCCCTGGGTTTAGTTCTTGATCTCCATGAAACAGTAGCTTCAGTACCTCACTTGATGCCTGGGAGGAGAAGATATTCTATGCCTCACTCGCACATTCCCTAGCTCAGGCCTAGATCCAGACAGGTTCCAAAACAACTTTGGTTCATTTAAGTAGTAAATGATGTCTGGAAACTGTAACCTGGGCACCAGCGATTGCATTGCTATTGAGTTGCGCTTGCACTGATACTTGCTAAAGCTTAACGCTCCCTAGAAGTCTGTGTGTAGGAAGCACAGTCCAGTCCCTACCATGGCACCACTGAGAGACAGTGGTGGAACCCTTAGTAAGTGGGGCTAGTAGCAAGTACAGGGCTTTCGGGTATGACCTTGAAAGGGACTATAGGACTAGAGTCTCTTTCATTTTCTTGTTACTCCTTGGCTTGAGATCTTAGGTTTTTCTCTGCTGTGTGATTCCTGCCAGTGCCATCTGGCACACTCACCACCAGGGGCCAAAGAAATCAGTGTCCCTGATCATAGATTGGTACCTCCGAAACTTTGAGTCAGACTGAACCTTTTCTTCTTTGTAAAATATCTCAAGTATTTTGTTATAATGATAGAAAACAGACTTAATGCAATAGTTTCTACTCAAATTCAGACACTGTGCATCTTCTCATCGATATTGCTCCCATATTTCCTTTCTCCTATTTAAAACTTTCGGTGCTCAAAGGAACTGTTATAGAATGAATTGTGCTCCCCAAACTCGGACGCAGAGGCTCTAACGTCAGTGGGAATTTTTTTTTTTTTTTTAGAGATGGGACCTTTGTGGAGGTGATCAGGGGTAAACAAGACCAAAGAGGTCAAGTCCTAGTGTGACAGGATCGGGGTCCCTGTAAGAAATGGTGAAGACAGAAGACAGGTTTCTCTTCCTCCTTTTCCTCATGTGTATGTGAGAAAGGCCAAGTGGGGACAGAGCAGGAAGGTGACTATCTACATTCAGGAAGAAAAATTTCATTAGAGATCAACCCTGGCAACACCTTGTTGCTAGACTTCTAGCGCCCAGAAATACTTTTGCTGTTTATGCTGGCGAATCTGTGGTATATTTTAAGCCCACCCAGTCTCTGGCATCTTGTTACAGTACTCCTCACAGAACAGTACAATACTATGATTATGCATTTGCTTTAACCCACACTCCACACACAGCAACCATAAGATTTCTATAAATGATTGTAAAAGTTTAAAACTGCTTTACGTATTTTTTTAATCCTTCAAGTGCCTACCACTAGAGTTATGCAGTGAAATTGCAAATGTCTAAAAGTGACAGGAAAATCTTCCATGTGGTAATGCCATCATTCAGACATTGTTTAGGATTATATTCTTTTTAATTTTATAGATTTTTTAAAAATTACAAATGTTTCATAATTATGAAAATATAACATAATTCTAAAGTTAGACCAATAAGATATGTTTTGTCCTTTGGATGCTAAACTAGCATCTAGCTTTATTATTTTTTTTTTTTAGAGAAGGGTCTATAGGGTGTTCAGGGTCTCATTACTAGATCAGATTCATAGTGATGCACCTGTTTACAGCCTCCCAAGAGCTGGGATTACAGGCGCAAGCCACCACACCCAGTCTCAATTGCCATCTCAGCATGGCACGGGGCTGGGGCAGGCCTGGCCTACTCGGAGGTGCTTTAATCCACTGAGCTATTTGGCCAGCCCCATAAACTAGAATCTATCTATCCAACCACAGCTGTTTCCCAAGATTTAGAATATTTCTTGGTTCCTAAAGAGCAACCTCTGTAACTGGCAAATTCTGCTTAGTTTTAAGTTTTCCTTTTTTCTTTTCTAGAATATCTTACCATAATATGTCTAATTTAATTTTAACTTTATTTTTTGCCAGACTGGGGTTCAAACTCATGACCTTGCACTTGTCAGGCAGGCACTTGTGCCATGGAACTATCTCCCCAGCCCCAATATATCTCATTTTAGTTTTTTTTTTTTTTTTTTTTTTTTTTTTTTTTTTTTTTTTTTTTTTTTTTTTTTTTTTTTTTTTTTTTTTTTTCTGAAGACGGTTTGCTTCTTTAATTCAAAGATTTCCATTTTTATAATTTGTGAATAATTCTTTTTTTTTTCTTGTTTCAGAAATTTTGTTTGTTTGTTTATTTATTTATTTTTATGGCTGGCTCAGCCTGACTGAGGGCAGGGCTAGTGCAGCATGTGGTGCCGGGGATCAAACCGCGGTCCCTGCAGCTGCCAAAGCTTTCCCAGGCAGGCGCTTTAGACCACTGAGCCATCCTGCTGGGCCTCTGTGAATAATTCTTAACAATTTTCTCCATAAATATTTCTCTCATCTTAAGCCAGGCGTGGTGGCTCACGCCTGTAATCCCAGCACTCGGGAGGCTGAGGCAGGAGGATTGGTGCAAGTTTGAGACCAGCCTGGGATACAAAAGTGAGCTTAAGGCCAGCCTCAACTGCATAGCAAGACCCTGTCTCAAAAAAGACAAAAAAAAGAAAAAAAAAAAATTCTCCCATCTCATTTCTCATATAGGGACAATTGGGACTCTTGGTGGGATTCAATTAGGGAACTGTGGCCAACAAGATAGCTCAGCAGGCTAAAGCACCTGCTTAGGCAAGTTTAGGCAAGCACGAGGATGGTGGTTCAATCCCTGACACTACATGTTGTGTCAGCCCTGCTCCAAGGGCAGGCGGAGCCAGCCATAAAAGGAAAAAAGAAACAGATTAGGGAACTGCACCCTGTTAAGTAGCACAAATAGGCTCTCATCTCAGCAAGCAGCCGAGCTGACAGCTTGTGGTTTTGGGACCCTGACCCTGAGCTATTACCTGGAGCCGAGCATCTCATGTTGACATCCTCTTCTGCATAGCTATATTGTCCCATATAAACCTTTCCTTAAGTAGGTCACTTCTCCATTCAGAAGTCTCCTATTAGCGCACTAAGTCTAGCTCCCTAGAAAAAACTGAAATAATCAGTTAAGTAGTGAACCTAAGAGAGGTGGAGACGAGGTCTCTACCCCATAAAGTAGGGACAGCAGCCCCAGATTCATCAGAGTCCCAGTGGAGGTATTGTGATACCTACAGTAAAATTATGTTCCCTTGGCGCTGACCTCTGACTCCTTTTCCTTTTTCTGCATTGGAGAGACAAGTCCAGGGAGAGTGAGTCTGGCGCCCCCTAGGCCCCAGGCCCCCCAGATGTAACACACGGAACCTTTAGTAACTGCAATTAACTTGTTCTTGCCAATCCTTCCTGATTCTTACCTTCTTTTTTCATATTTCCTGTATCGCTGTCACTTTTTAATTCCCTTTTATAAATTTCTGGTTAATTTTATCAGATTGATCTTAAACCAACTCATTTGTTCTTCACTCGTGTTTATACTTGATATTTTGTTTTAATTTCAATTGCTAGAATTTTTAGTGAGGTTTTACATTTATTTATTTATTTATTTATAAAGAATTTTTATATTATATTATTTTACTTTTTTCTTGTTTCAGAACTTTTGTTTGTTTGTTTATTTATTTATTTTTATGGCCGGCTCAGCCTGCCCTGAGGGCAGGGCTGGCGCAGCATGTAGTGCCGGGGATCGAGCCGCGGTCCCTGCAGCCACCTAAGCTTTCTTAAGCAGGCACGTTAGACCACTGAGCCATCCTTCTGGGCCCCAGGTTTTACATTTATTAAAGGTATTAAAAATAGTAAAAGGAGTATGCTCTTCGGAGTGATTGAGGGACAATTAAAAGTAGGAAAAGACATACATCCTGTAGAATGCGCAAAGGGTCACTGAAAGAGCTGGCAGTGGCTACACTAAGGTCCATCACCTTCTGTGTCCCTAACTCCTGAGACTCATGCCAGAATGTCAAAATCCTGCTTGATCTCAAAACCAGAAGAGTGAAGGAATGGATGCTCTGATTGATACCAGATGCAGGGCTCAGAAACTGTTCTGTGCATACGTCCTGGATCTCCATGATTGACAGGCCATGACCAGGTGCCCACTGAGTTAGTCCCACCCTAATCTGCTCATCCTCCCCAGGCATAAATTCCCATAATTACCAGTTGCTGAGGGTGTGTGGTCTCTGTCTTTCTATACCTACTTCCAGCTGAAAGGGGTGCCAGGCCCCACTTCCAAAGGACTATAAGCTCTCCAACTACCTTTGTGTGCTGTGGCTCACTGGCTGGGCTGAAGCAAACCTCACAGTAGACAATAAGAAAAAGTTAGTGTCTGTGTGTGGAGAATTGTTGAATTTCTTGTCCAGGGGGGAGAAAGCTTGGTGAATTTGTCAGGAGAGCAACTTTACTATTTATTTGAGCCTGAATCTGACAAGGAGCAGGTTAGATTTCCATGTTTCCTGTAGGGAATAGAGTAGGGATTAGGTAGACTACCAAACTGTGAGAACCAAAGGTGGAGCAAGATTTCTCCCATTATGGACCTAATTCAAAGCAGGGTCCCAGGACACTGCCCGCCCATTTAAGCTGTGGCAAATCAGAGGCAATAAGTGACTACCTAATATGCTGTCAGAGTAGAAATGGTGACAGGTGTTTAGGAGGAGCTGCAGGTATTACAGAGGTTCACAGGAGTAGTTTTTTTCTTTGTGGGGGAGGGTCTTTCTCCTCAAGTGGAGCTGGCTGGATTCCATGATAGCCATGGTTACCTGCATTCTCACAGGAGACGGAGCCATCTATGCACAGGGTCACTGCAGATCACCCCAGGCCTCTTAGGTTCCCTTCATCAGAGCAAGGAAGGAGTGCCTCAGAGGGCCTGGCCCCTCTCCAGGAGCAGGGACAGCCAATCCTCCAGTGCCAAGAATCAGGCCCATGCACTGCCTGACACATGCTGCAGATCCTGGGTAATGACTTGGTAGCTAGCTGTCCTCTAGCTACCACAGGCCTATTCTTCTCTAATTTAAAGCAGAAACCTTTCCTCAAATCAGACTTGAGGTTTTGATTGGATGACTTGAGTGTGCTTGGAGCAGGGTGGAGGATCCTTACAAAACTAGAATTGGAAGTTCCGTTCAATCCAGCTATCCCCCTACTGGGAATTTTCCCAGAAGAACTGAAAACATCATACCATAGCGATATCTGTGCACCTATGTTTATAGCAGCCCAATTTGTAATAGCCAAATCTTGGAAACAACCAACATTTGAAGAATGGAGCAGGTAATTACACTTTTTTGTTTGTTTGTTTTAACAGAAGCTCTTTCCAAAATCTTGCCTGTGTTCACATAGTTTAAGACATACATAAATAAAATAAAAATTGAGTACTTTTCCATACTTTTATATTTTTATATATTTTAGTATTCTTGATTAGATGTTTTATTTCTGTACTATTCTTCTAATAATTAAAGTTTAGATTTATCAGTATTGACATTTTCGTGTTTCATGTTAGCTTTTTGTTGTTAGTTTTCTCATTTATTTTCTCCTTCTTAAAGAATTTTTAAAGTCATTCCAAATCTTTGAATGAACACTTAATTATTTTCTTTCTTCCTGCTGAGGAAACATGAAGTTTGCGACTTCTGCCTTTGCTGCCCTAACGCTCTTTGGCCTGCAGAGCAGGCTGTCTCTGGACCACTTTCTGTCTGGATTGTCATGGGGAAGCTCCCTCACGTTCAGGTCTCAGCTGGGATGCCACCTCAGTGAGGTCTCTCTGGTTACAGGTACTTCTCTCCTAGCAGATGGCCGACAGCAGCAAACCTCTCAGTCACGCCTTTTGCAGTATTTCTATTAAAGTTGATCAAGTGTTCATAGATCAATTGTTTTTAAAATAGCTTCTATCTGTAATTTTTATTCTACCTGTTTGGGAGTTTTCTCTACATGAAGACAAATGGTTTACTTGTTTAATTTCCAATTTGATTACTTTATCACATGATAAAATGGCTCACATAAATTTGTTTTGAGATGCTGGTTTATCCTTGTGTCTTTTTATGATTTTTTTTAAAGTTGTACAGACTGTTAAAAGGATAGCATGTTTTTTCTTTATACTGAAAAAGTTCCATCATGCACAATTTCTATAGTTTCTGATAAGTTTTATTTATTTGCATTATCAAAGGTTGCAATGTCTATATATTTTAGCTTCTCATAAATACTATACTATACTATATTTCAAGTATTTTTTCCTCTTATTTTCCAGCATACTTTATTATTGCTCTACAAATGCATGTTTATTCTGGACTGGATCTTTGTTGAGTAAAAAATATATTTCTTTGACCTTTTCAAACCTTGTGTCATGAATTGTATTTGTTTAAAATAAGCTGTCCCTGCTCTCTCTTTGCTTGGGTTCATCTGAAGAGACAATGTGAGCTTCTCTGGCCTAGAGCCCTGGCGGCTGCAGCAGCCCTTTTCACTCCTCCCCTGATATGTGCAAATGGGCGAGTTTATAACCCAAAGGCCAGTGACTGACAGATGCTCTATATGTTTCAAACTCTTCTCTTATTTAAAAAAAAAAGGGGGGGGGAGGGAAATATATTGGTGAATGCCCCAAGCCTGCTAAAGTGACAACTTTATTGCAGCCCAAAATTACATCCTGTCAACCTCCTTAGGAGTGTTCTATAGCTTCTAGACATCATTTCTCTAAATTGGTGATATTTCAGATTCATCCTTAACTGTACAACTATCTTATTTTTGTGAATGTCCCTCATGCTGTGACATGAGGCACCCAGACAGGTCCCTAAATATACCTGAAGGAGCAGGTTAATGGCAAGATACAGGAAAGCCTAGGTGCTCTGGTAGAAAGTAAAGTTTCCCTGTCAATCTTTCTTATCTGGTTAACATGCTTGGAAACATCCATGGTAGCTAATTTTATGTGTCATCTTGGGTGGGCTAAGGGATTTTTCAATACCTGGCAAAACATTATTTCTAGGTGTGTCTGATAAGGTGCTCCTGGGGAAGGCTAGCATTTGAATCAGTACGCTCACTGGAGAAGAACTGTCCTAACCAATATGGGTGGTATTGTGCAATATGCTGAGGCCCTGAATAAGATAAAAAAAAAAAAGAAAAAGTAGGATGATTTTCTTTTTTTTCCCCCACTGAAGCTAGAACACCCATTTCTGCCTTCCAACATCAACTCTCCTCATTCTTGAATCTTCAAACTTGGACCTGAATGATGTTTTCCCTGATCTTTGGGTGTTGGACTTGGGCTGAACTCTACCACTAGCTTGCCTGAAACTCGGTCTGGGGGACAGCAGATGATGGAGTTTAGTCTTTCTGTGTGAACCAACCCCTCACCATCTATGTATTTATCATCTATCTGTCTATCTATCTAGCTTTCATACTCTGTCTGTGTATCCTATTGATTTTGTGACTCTAGAAAACTATAACATTAATACCATTCATTGTGCCCCAGTCCTAGCTTGGGCACTGTGGTGTAAGAGTAGACGATGCCCTTGTGGTGAGGCAGTCTGCAGAAGACACTTTCCATGAAACCCACTGAAAGCAATTTTCAGGCCTAATACTCTGCACCTGATCACAGTAGTAAAATGAGAAACAATGCACCAGGGCACAAGCAGAGCCTTGAGTGAGTGGCAGGTAATGCATATGACTCTCTCTGTCTCTGACTAGTCACGTGTTTGTTTTCATTATATGAAAAATGTGCACGAGTGGAGCACCTTTCAACTCAAGACTTCCGCAAGGGGATCAGACTAAGCGGTGCTTCATCAAAGGCTGGGAGCCATTTCTATGAAAAATGCTGTTATGCAGAACAAAATGGAGGGACTGAGTTAGCATGAAAAGCCATGATATCACCTGCGGCCACTCAGTGCTTCCGCAGCGGAAGTTCAACAGCTTCCGCTGCAGTTACACCCTACCCAGAGCAGCCCCCATTTTGTCATGATGGCCCCCAACTACTGACTGATTACTAAAGGGTTTTAAGGCCTACTTATTGTTAGGCAAATATAATACCACCATGTTTTCCTAGCCTGAAAACATCTCTAGAAATGTAAGAGGTAGAGAGAGAGACAGAGAGAGACAGAGACAGAGAGAGACAGAGAGAGAAACAGAGAGACAGAGAGAAACAGAGAGACAGAGACAGAGAGAAAAGAGAAATTATTATGGTTTTTGATCAGGTTGTCAGTAGTCTGTGTCATGGATCTGTGTCGCTAAAGGTGGTGCAGCCTTTAGGAGGTGATGCCAAGATGGGGGAATCAGATCGTGGTGGGCATGACCCTGAAAAGTATCTGGAAACCCTGTCCATTCTCCTCCTCTGTTCCTAGCCACAAAGAAGTAAGGAATATTTTTCTACTGTGCTGTCCCCACCATAATGTCTTGTTCAGGAACAAGAAAAAAGGGAACATGGGCTGTAAGCTCTGAAACTATGAGTCAAGCTAAGTCTTTGCTCCCTATAAATTGGTTTTCTCTGGTATCTTGCTGTAATGCATGCACACACAGGAGAGAGAGAGAGAGAGAGAGAGAGAGAGAGAGAGAGAGACCAAGACAGAGACACAGAGATAAATAGAAACAGAGACAGAGACAGAAGAGAGAGAAAGACAGAGACAGAGACAGAGAGTCAGACACACACACAGAGTTTTAGCTATTGAATAAGCATTAAACCAGAATGTGATGCACATCACGGATAAACAAACTGAAAGACTGCAAAGACAGGAAGCAACCTTACATAAACAGCTAAGCAAATCTAACCACTAGGTATATGTTTTTAAGATCAGTAGCAACTAGTAATCAGATAAGGAGACTTTTGGTTATGACATCATTCATTGTAATTTTGTCATGTTAATGAGTAAGACCAGTTCTGTTCACTTTATTTGAAAGAAAAATAGTTACATCTTGATGACAGGAGGCAGTTTTTGCAAACTAGAAGAATTTGCCACTAAAGTCAGGTTAGGGACTTCCCAGAAGATGACAAAGTAGTAAACAGCAGCAAATTGGCCTCTTTGAGATTTGAAATCCAGACACTGAAATTTAACAACCTGGGGAAGTAAAGAAAAAGAGACATGGGTCCCCAGGACCAGGAATGATCTGAAAGGAGCACTGGAGCCCACAGGAAAACGGAAGAGACAGACCTCGGCGCAGAAATGCAGGTGGCAAGCTATACTTTCTCCCTGACTCCTGGAGTGCAGTGTGAGAGAACAGGCTGGGATCTATGAGGGTGGGTGACCCCAGAGGGCTCCAGGGAGAAATGTGCCAGTAGAATGGTGCAGTGAGTGTTGCGAGCTACCACAGACTCCACCCCACATGTCCCCTGGAGAGTGAAGTGGGCAAGCAACTACTTCAGGGAGGGGCCCGCTGAACTCTGGACTCAGTCATGGCTTGGCTTTGTCTCAAGGCTCCAGTGTCTGGTCAAGACACAGTTGCCAGAGATGTCCAGGATCAGGGAGTCAAGGCTGAACAACTTAGGGCCAAAGTCCACATCCTGAGGCCAGGATCAGCCTCAACTTCTCTAGAGTTAAAAGCACAGAATCAGCATGCCAGCCTACTCCTACTTCAGGCTTGCTGGGGTTCACCAGCACTGCGCTCTAATGCTGCTGTAGGCTTGCTGAGAGCCTCCAGCACAGCCCTGGGCTCTGTGGGCCTCCTTCGTACACAGCGACAGTGGAGACACACCCTGAGTTGGAGACTGGCACAGCACTGTAGAGCCCAGGAGATTCAAAACCACAATGAAGCTTTTTTCCCCCTTTGATTTTGTATTTTTTCTTGATTGATTTTATTTTCTCATGAGCGTGAATGTTATTTTTAGTTTTTCTTGTTCTGTTTTGCTCTTGATTTTGTTTATTCCTTCCCTCCCTTACTCCTGTCTCCACCAGTTTCCCAAAGCTTGAGTGCTCATTTGTCAGCTTTGTTTTTAATCTCTGTTGTTTTAATTATCTATTTTTTCCCTTTTAAATTTTTTTCCTAGAGGGCAAAAATTCACTCAATTGAGGGTATATTTACTGTATGTAATTTTCTGATTGGTCTCACATTTTATTATGCAACTATAAATCTTGTACCAATAGATAAAGATAGAAGAAGTAAATTAACAATTACCATAGTTTGTCATTCTCTAGACTGTGCTTGATGCTATTTTCATTACTGATTGTACTACTTTGGTCTAAGGTGAGATAGCTGTTGTGATCAGTTGTTTTTCCTTGTATGCCAAAACTGAGATTATCTGGGATCATAAATAATTTCAGAGTCCAGGTTTAATAAACTGTGTGGTAGGCTAAATGGTCAGGAGCTTCTCATCTCAAATAGCTTTGAAGGGCTGGGATCTTGGGATAGATACGAATCCTGAAATCCAGCTACACTCGAAGACATTTCCGAAAAGTAACAATTTCTGCAGAAAGTCTCAATATTAGCAACAAAGCTATCTACCATAAGCAACTTACAAGTTTCAGTGTGGAAAATATTGTACTCGAAAAATGAAACAACTGAGGCAGACGTCCAAAAAGAAAAAGAGTGCTTTATTTTAGCTGGTACCCAGCAGCGGTCTCTAAGCAAGAGTGCAGAGAGGCGCGCGTGGGGAATTTGGCTTGGGGTCATATAGAAGCAAGCGGTGATACAGAAGCCAATCACGGTTACTTGTGGGGTACGAGGCACATGGTCATTGGTTGGCACATCTCTTTTACCTTATTAGGTAATCAGGAAATGGAAAACCAAGGGTCGGGAGAGGAAGTAGAAACTTAAGTGACTGGAGGGGCTTCTGGGAGAAATTTGTAGGGCTAGAGTACATCCTGTGGTTGGCTTATTTAGAATACTATGGCTGGTTAAGCTTATGGGGACATTACCTTTTCTCTCAGCTGGGATCTGCGGTGCATACAGAACAGGAACACTGCGGGGTTAGGTGGGGGGTAACGCATCATTATGTAGTGGTGACAGGATGTTCTTGGAGATTGCAAAGTTACTAGGGTAATTATTCAAGATGTCCAGGAGTGGTGGACCTTGTCCTTCTGCAATCAGCACAGGAACTAAGTTACTTGAGTGTCCCTGCAGCTGTGAACTTTGATTAACCGCAGGAATGACATTGATTAGAAAGCAAATTACTTCTACTTCTAGGAATTTAGGGCTAAGGTGGTCGACGCTTACAGAACAGACAAGCGGTGAAGAGGTTAATTATAAATCAAACATGGAGTCAGTTAAGCTAACATACAACAGAAAACAAATTTAAATGAAATAGAAAATAAGAAGACACAGAAGCAATATGCAAACCCAGACCTCCAGCACCCTCAAGGTAAATCCCAGGGATAGTGAGGTGGAAGAAATCGAAGGCTGTCCGCTTAAGCTTTCCAAAATAGTATTAGCACAAGTAACAGAGTAGAAGAATCTAAGAAAGGCAAAAACAAATCTGAAATAATGTAAAACTAAATATAATTAAAGATAATTTAAAGCTAAATATAACTAAAGATAATTTAAAACTAAATATAGCTAAATGTAAGTAAAGGTAACTAAAGGGATAATAACTGCAGTGAAAGTCATGGCAAGTGAAGAGAAGGTAGACACAGATAAAGTACAACATAGAGGAGCGCAAGCAATGAAATATTTATGAATCACTCTAATGAAGTAAAAGACATTTACATAGAAAACTATTGTACTCTGATAAAGAAAATTGAACAGAAACATAAGAAAATGGAAAGATGATCTTTTTCCTTGGTAGGTAGAGCCAAGATAATGAAAACGGCTGTACTCTCAAAACTTCTATACAAAATTAATACAGTCCTAGCCAAAATACCGATACCATCCTTCACAGAATTAGATAAGCTTTATGGGAAATAGACAAGACCAAGAATAGCAAAAGCAATTCTAGGCAAGCAGAACTAGACAATGGGCATCACACTCTCCAACTTAAAATTATACTGTAAAGCTACTGTGATTAAAAACAGCATGATGCTGGCAAAAAGAAAATGAGCATAGAGGATCCATGAGCCAGAGTAGAAGATGCAGAAGCAGCTCCAAACACAACGAGCTATCTTATCTTTGACAAACACCCTCAGTGGAAGAAAGATACCCTGTAATAAATGGTGCTTTCTCCATGTCTAAGATTACCCTGGGCTCATATCTTTTGCCATGCACTGAACTAAAATCAAAATGGATCAAATAACTAAATATCAAAATAGAAACACTTAGCTGGAAGATAGAATACGTAAACTCTTGAAAATGTAGGTGTGTCACATAGGATTTGTTCATACTTTATAATCAGAACCTTAATCATACAGGACATAGCAAAAAGTATTGACAACTGGGATCACATTATAACATGTTTTTGTACAGCAAAAGAACCCCCCACACAATGGAGGCAACCCACATAACGAGAAAAAAAATTACCACAATTCCTCACACAAAGGAGAAACATCTAGAATATATAAAGGATTCAAACAATCAGACCACTCCCAGATTTAAAAACCCAATCTAAAACTAGGGATGTCAAATCAATAGTTGCTTCTCAGATGAAGGAGTACAAACAACAAATAAATACATGAAAAAATATTTACTATCACTGGTCATTTGAGAGCTGCAAATTAAGATCCCATCTCACTCCAGAAAGAATGGTTATCAAGAAATCAACCAGTAACAAATGCTGCTTAGGCTATGGGGGAAAAGAAGCCCTTCTCCACAGTTGGTACGAATGTATTTTGGTATCACTATGGAGCTAACCAATACAGAGACCAGTATGGAAATCCCTCAAAAATGTAAAACTAGAGATGCTATTTGACCTAGCTATTCTCCTTTAGGAATCTTGCTGAAAGGGTTAAAAGCATTATACCACAGTGATATATGTACACTCATGTTTATAGCAACACAATTTTTTTTTTTTTTTGGTCTTTTTGAGACAGGGTCTCGTTATGCAGTTCAGGCTGACCTTGAGCTCACTTTTGTAGCCCAGGTTAGTCTCGAACTTGCACTGATCCACCTGCCTCAGCCTCCCAAGTGCTGGGATTACAGGCGTGCGCCACCACACCCGGCTAGCAACACAATTTTTAATAGATAGTCTTGGAAATAGCCCGGATGCCCATCAACAGATGAATGGGTAAAGAAAATGTATACATATATACACACACACAATGGAGTACTACATTGCCATAAGGAAGAATAGAAGATATTTTTAGGCAAATTGATGCAGCATGTAACCATATTTTTAAGTAAAGTAAATTGGACATACATGTTTAAATATTGCACTGTTTTTCTTGTATGAGAAACCCGAAGGAAGAATCAATGTTTAATTGTCTGATCAATTTTGCATACCTAGATCTGGTAATCTGAGCAAAAAAATGAATGATAACACTATGCAATGTCACCATTGTTAATTTTTTACTCTTGTTTTGAAGTTCCATACCTTTTGAATTGTTTTATGTTGCCTTGTTTCTGTCTTTGTTCTTGCATCTATTTTGGGTTTCGCTCTTTAAAATAAAATTTTAAGGGACCGGCCTGATAGCTCAGCAGACTAACGCTCCTGCTTAGGCAGAGCAAGCGGCCAGGATTTGATCTCCTGTGTGCTGTGCCAGTCCCACTCGAGGGACGTGCTGAGATGGTGACTGAGACTGGGCACGGTGGCGTGTGCCTGTGATACCAGCACTTTGGGAGGCTGAACACAGGTGGATCACTACAAGTCTGATCTATGTACTCAGATCCTGTAGACCCTGTAGACTCTGCACTAAATACAGAAAAAAAAAAAAAAAACTTTTAAAGTAAAATTAAAAAAAAATAAGGGCCAAAATAGATGACAGTTAATTGGAGACTAGGAAGAAAAAGTTTGAACTGAAATGGGGAAAAGGGAGAGAAAGGGGACAGGAAAGGAAGGGAAAAGGGGAAACACAAAAAAAATGGGAAAAGGAAAGTTTCTTGATAAAGAAGGTAAAAAGTGTTGAAGGAGCAAGATGGCAACAGGGAAAAAAGACGAAGCGAGGTATCTATGCACAGATACAAGTTCGCTGTGATGACTGTAATCACTGGGTTTATCACAATAGGACTAAGAAAAATTTAAAACCAAGTTAGGCTAACAGGGGAAAAAGAAATAATTTTCTCAGGGCCAGGGCTTTGGCTCAGTAGCACAGCACCTGTCTGGCAAGCCTGTGGTCTTGAGTTCAATTCCTAGTACTGCCTAAAAAAAGGAAAAAAATAATTTTCTCCATACTTCAAAGCCCTTAGCTTAGACTTCAAGTCATAACTAAAACTTAAAGATAGATTAACAAGAGAATTACAGACAAAGGTTTACTAGCATGTAAGTAGTTCACCTTGACTTTACAGTGGTTCTCAACCTTTCTAAAGCCGTTGACCCCACAATACAGTTTCTCATGTTGCGGTGACCCCAAACCAAAAAATAATTTTGGTGGCTATTTCAAAACTGTAATTTTGCTACAGTTATGATTCAGAATGGCTTTAGGCGACCCCTGTGTTTTGACCATTCGACCCCCACCAGGGTTGAGAACCTCTGAGTCTTAGAAGGTATATTTTCCAAGACCCCAGCACATACCTGCAACCATAGGTAGTAGTAAACCCTGTAAGTCCTGCTTTTTTCCTAAATATGCATTATGATGAGCTTTCATAGACAAATTAATTTAGTAAGAGATTAATAGGGATAAATTATAGCTTTTAACAACCTTGCCATATAATTAGTTTGTTCCCCTTCCCCTAGTTAATTTAAGAACTTTCACCTTTTTACTTAAGGAAGCAATTTATATCTTTTCTTTGTATTTATCTGAGTTCCCCCTCTCTTGTTACTGGGACAAATACCCAACACTCAAAATAAAGGAAGGAAAGGTTTATTTAGCCCACAGCTATTGGAGGTTTAGTCCATACTCTACTGGCTCCAAGGCAGAGGACCACATGGTAGCGAGCAGCCATTCATGGGAGTAGAGCAGATGGCAAAAAGAGCGGCTACAGCTCACCAGCTGGCTACCTTCTCACCCTTCCTCACATTGTAATGCAAATTACCTGTCCTCAGCCAAAGCACAGCACCCACATCTACAATAATCAGTCCAAACTCCAGAAGCTGCTGCAGCACTGCACAAGGCTGTGGGGGGACACCCACACACAAAACATCATGGTATTTATGAACTGTCAGCATCATTATTTTTGCACTTTAGAGCCATTGAGTAAAAAAGAGTGACACAAGCATGATGTTACCACAATACCAGTCTATCTGATGACAGAGACTAAGTAACTAATGCGTGGGTAGCATATAGAACAAGGATACACTGAACAAATGAATGATTCACGTCCCAAGATGGACCTAGATGGCACAAGACTCAATCCTTCTACTCAGGGCAGCTTACAATTTAAAATGTATTGGGGCTCGGCGGGATGGCTCAGTGGTCTAAAGCGCCTGCTTGGGAAAGCTTGGGCGGCTTCAGGGACCGCGGTTCTATCCCCAGCACCGCATGCTGCGCCAGCCCTGCCCTCGGGACGGGCTGAGCTGGCCATAAAAATGAGTGAATAAACAAACAAAGGTTCTGAAACAAGAAAAAAAAAAAAAAAAAAAAAAAAAAAAAAAAAAAAAAAAAAAAAAAAAAAAAAAAAAAAAAAAAAAAAAAAAAAAAAAAAAAAAAAAAACAATTTAAAATGTATGATTTTTTTTTTCTTCTTGAATGTTATGTTTTAAATGTTAGACCACAGGTTACTGAAATTATAAAAAGCACAATTGCAGAGGTGAGGAAACTACTATGTATACCTCATGTATCCATGGAAGAAAATCCAGAGAAATAAGTAAATCTCAAAAGTTTAAACTCCGAGTTTAAATTTCATCTTCCCCTGGCAGGAAAGGCCAGTGGAGGGGCCCCTTTGAGATAAAATGGCTAGAGAAAGTACCTAAAATAAAGGTAGGCATTATGATGTAGGTTTAAGTAGATGCCATCTTCAATGCTAAAGAGTCCTTTTAGCTATCCTTCTGTTCCTGGTACAGAGGGACAGGCCCTTACAAGTGATATAAACTTATAGATATGAATTTCTCTTACCAAGGAGCAACTTTTTGGATGCTCCAGTGTCTGCTGGAATAACCAGCACAAAATGAGCGATATGCCAAAAAGACATAGGTTAGGGTGATTCCTTCTGACTTTCTACAGTTATAGTCTGGAATGTTCTGTGCCATCAGACTCTTACTCTTCCACAGAAGATGGAAGGCAGAGGAGCGATCTCCACTGATGTTTGCGTTCTGAAAGCTCCTAGGACCTTAAGGAACTATTTGAGTCTTGAGACTGAAAAGAGGCCATTAAATAAAAGTTGTAAGGGCAGGCCAAAGAGCTCAGCAGATTAAAGCACCTGCCTAGGCAGACGCAGCAGCTGGGTTCCATCCCCAGAGTGCTGTGCTGGCCCCGCTCCCAGGGCACACTGAGAGGACAATTGAGACTGGGTGTGGTGGCACATGATTATACTCCTAGCTCTTTGGAGTCTGAACACTAGCGGATCACTACAAGTCCAATCTGTCAGTGAGACCCTGTAGACCCTCACTAAATTAAAAAGAAAAAAATCCTTATAGGAGATCACCATGGGGCTTCTGTACTAGGCCCCAACAACCAGAGTAAAACCAGAGTCACTGAGACTCTCTGAAATTATGGCCTTAATCTGACTTTCTAACATCTCAGGAAAGAGCTAGACAAAATTTCCACAGAAGACAACTTTAGTTGGCATGACAATGAAGCTCCCTTTGTTGTAGATCATCACAAAAAAATGTAAGCAGAATTTTCCTGCTGTTAGGTAATAAGGTATTTTTCTATTGTTCCATGTCTTAATCTCCTAAGGCCAGTGAATTTGAAATGACCTGTCTCCTGTTGGCTCTTTGTTTTCTGTTTTGTTCAGCCTTCCTCTGCTTGTAACAACTTCTGCTCATTCCACCAGAACACTTCATTCTCTTTTGTGAAATGAAGTGTTGCTCGAATTGAAACGATGGAAGCCTATTACAGATCCCTGAACAAAACTGTTTTGACAAGACTTACTTAGTATAGAGATTTATATACTCTTGGAATGGATAGAAAGCTTTCTGAACTATAAGAGGGAAATTTGGGGGACCCTTTTCCCTTATAATCTGCAGAAGTATTAAGTCTACTTATTTATTTGTTTGTCTTAGAGTTAGGGATTGAATCCTCGGGCCTTCTGCATGTTAGGCAAATGCTTTACCATTGGACCACACACCCTTTTGCTTTTTATTTGCATTTGTCATTGTATATCTTGCTCCAACTGAAAAGTTGAAGGACCAGTCTGTATCCATGCTCCTGGAGGAATTTGTCAATATGTCATTGCAACTGTGTGGTCAGATGACCTTGAGACTGAAGCTCAACTACACCATGACTATGTAGATTTTGGAGAATTGTTTGTTCAATGTTCCCTCATTAGAAATTTAAGCATATCTTGAGGATAGATATATTTCATTATATAGAAGTAAAAGGTTTTGGGTTTTTTTTTTTTTTTCAGTACAAGGTCTACAGGGTATCACTACACAGATCAGACTCGTAGTGATCCTCCTGTTTTCAAGCCTCCCAAGAAATGGGATTACAGACATGCACCGCCATGTCCAAACTCCTCTGGCTGTCCCTTAGAAGTAAAAATTTTGAAAGCATGTATTTTGTTTTTCCAGTGTCAAGAAATGTTTACTCCCTCACACATGCTAGGCAACAGATACTACTGCAGAGCCATATCCCCAGTCCTCAAAGTGTGAGTTTTTAAAAAGAATTTAATTAGAGAGTAAGGGCCTATAAGACAGTTCAGTGGACTAAACACCTGCTTAGGCAAGCACTGGGACTGAGATTCAATCCCCAGCACCACATGCTGCTCCAGCCCAGTTCCGGGGCATGCTGAACTGTCCACCAAGACTGGGCATGATGGTGTATGCCTATAATCCTAGCACTAGCGAGGCTGAAAACAGGAGAATCAGTATGAATCTGAACTGCATATTGAGACCCTGTACCAAATACATTTTAAAAAACGAGAGAAATTTTAACCATGCCAACGTTAACGTGGTACTTACTCTATGCTAGATACTACTAAATGGCTTTTATCCATTGGTTCATTTGAATTTCAATGTAATTTTTAAAGGCAGGTACTATTATTAGTTTCATATTATAGCTGAGGGAAACTGAACTTAGCAAGATTAAGTAATTTTTCCAAATTTTCATCTAGGCAGTGGGAGAATGAGATTTGAAACTCAATTCTTTCGAGCTCTACAACCAAAGAAAAGGAAAGGAAAAAGAAGAAAAAGAAAGGAAGGGGAGGGAAAGGGAGGAAAGGACAAAGACTAATTAACAACAAAACAGTAGGCTTTTGTGACTGAGCTCTGGCCTGCTTCCCTTGATGCACATGACACCTGACATACAGATTTAAAGCAATTCCAATCAAACTACCACTAGAATTCCTCACAGAACTAGACAAAACAAACTTAAAATGTATATGGAACCAGCAGGGACCCAGAATAGCAAAAGCACCCCTAGGCAACAAGAGCTAACTAAGCAAGAGGCATAACAATCCTACACTTCAAAGTCTACTACAAAACTAGAGTGATTTTAAAAATTGGCGTGGTACTGGCACAAAACTGACTTGTGGATCAGTAGAGCAGAAGAGAGGATGCAGAAATGATCTCCAAACACAAGCTGCTTGATCTTTGACAAAGGGGCCAAAAGTATACATTGCAGGAAAGATAGCCTCTAGCAAATGCAGGAGAAATTGGCCATATCTAGAGGACTGAAGCTGTCTTTCACCACATTCTAAACTAAAATCAGAATGAATCAAAGATTTAAATTATAAAACAGAGACAATCTTTGGAAAGAAAAAACTACTGAAAACTCTTGAACTCATAGGTAAAAGCAAGGGGCTGGCCAAATAGCTCAGCAGATTAAAGCATCTGCAAGCAGACACAGGGGCCGGGGATTCAATCCTCAGGCCAGCTGTGCCAGCCCAGACCCTGCGAGGCACTGAGATGGTAATTGAGACTGGGTGTGGTGATGCACACCTGTAATCCCAGCTCTTGGGAGGCTGTAAACAGGTGGATTACTATGAGTCCCATCTAGTAGTGAGACCTTGAAAACCCTGTAGACCAGCGGTTCTCAACCTGTGGGTCAAGACCCCAGTGGATGTTGAACAACCAAAACACAGGGGTCGCCTAAAGCCATTCTGAATCATACATAACTGTAGCAAAGTTACAGTTTTGAAGTAGCAACCAAAATTATTTTTTGGTTTGGGGTCACCACAACATGAGGAACTGTATTGTGGGGTCACAGCTTTAGAAAGGTTGAGAACCACTACTGTAGACCCTTCCATAAAATAAAATAAGGGCATAGGTACAGGCAAGGGCTTTCTAAACAGAACTGCCATTACACAAGAAATAAAAGCAAGCATCATCAAATGGGATTATATCAAATCAAAAATCTTCTTTGCAGAGGGGGATACCCACCTGGCACCCCCCTTCTGTCTCTCAGACAGGAGCTTTCTTTCCCCTAATAAATATGTTCTGCTCTTTAAAAAAAAAATCTTCGCAGAAAAGGAGATAATCAACAGAGTGAAGAGACAAGCTGCAGAAGAGGAACAAATTTTGCTAGCTACTTTGCAAACAAAAGGCTAATATCAAGAATATATATAGAGAGAGAACTCAAGAAATTAAACCCTCTCAAGTAAAAGATTCAATCAAAAAATAAAATGAAATGCAGAGATACTTTTCAGAAGAAGTACAAGGCCAATGATCATACGAAAAATTATTCAACATCTCCAGCCATTAGAGAAATGAAAATTAGGACAATAGTAAGACCTCACCTTGCAACTGGTTTTCTCTCTCTGGGCTTTTGCTCTGAGAGCCATGGAAGGAGGAGACCGGCAGGTGACAGTGGGCAACGGGGACTAGTGTAGGTGCGGTTCATTGGAACAGAAAGAAGGGATTGCGGGGCAGACGGATAACTCAGCAGACTGAAGTGCCTGCTTAGGCAGGCACAGTCACCGGGGTTCGATCCCTGGAGTTGGGGAACTGAGATGACGACTAAGACTGGGCGTGATGGCGTGTACCTCTGATCCCATTGGGAGGCTGGAAACAGGAGGATCACTATGGATCTGATCTGTGGAGTGAGACCTTATAGACCCTGTACCAAAAAAACATTAAAATAAGAAAAAATGGTTTGCTACTTCTAGCACCCTGCTTGTGCTAGACACACACTTCTTGCTAGACAAGAGAGGAAAAGAAGACACCATAAAGGGCAGTGTCTAGAAGCTTGGATACAGTTTTAGAGCACAACAGGGCAGAGGATGTGAAAAATGTGGGTGTGCATTTGCTTGCCAGGTTTCTTGTCATCAGCAGATTTTATTTCTTCATCATTTGTATTCAAAGGTGTGTGTGTGTGTGTGTGTGTGTGTGTGTGTGTGTGTGTGATGTGGTCCTGCTATGTTCAGGCTGTTCTTATACTCACTATGTCATCCAGAAGGATAACTTCAAGGTATCATAGGAGATAAGAACATGCAGAAAACGTAATGTTAAGTGACGTCAGGCAGATGCCGAGGTGTAAACACTATATAATTTCTCTCCCTTGAGCAACTCAAAGTACAAATAAAGAATGAAGTAAAAGATTGATGACAGGAAATAAGGAGCTAGATCTTTTTTTTTCTAATAACTTTCCATACAATGTGATATAAGCAGTTACACAATTTTGACACAAATATTTGGAAATTCATGGAAATACAAAATTGTACCCTTTCAAGAATATGGTATTTGGCCCAGTCTCTTATTTTCAAGTACTACTCTTGATAGAATGACAGTAACTGAGTTTACACAAGGAGCAGTATATATCAAAAAGACAAGTGACATGTATTCCAAACATAATTTTAGCGTTACATTGTGCTATAATCAATATGCTGAACCCCTTGAAGGTGGGAGCTAGATCTTTCGCAAATGGAAAGTGGTTCAAGAGACTGAGGGTGAAGGGAGTGGGAAGGAGAAGGGAATCTAAAGAGATTTAAGACATGATGTGTACCTGTACTGATCACCCACAGTGAGCATAAACATTGTATGCCAGAAGTGTGAATTTTCTTCTTTTTTTGTATTTTCGTACCAGGTCTACATAGTGTCACTACACAGATTGAGCTTATGTGATCCTCCTGTTTTCAGCCTCCCAAGTGCTGGAATTACCAGTGAGTGCCACCATGACCAGGCTTAGTTACCGTCTCAGCACAATAAAGATACGTTATGTACAAGTACCTACTCCCTAAGATGAATGTAAGCTTTAAGTACTGCAAATAGGTAGTAATAAAATAAAGCTTAAAAAGAGAAAGAATTGAATTTGCCCCAAAGGGAGAGGGAGGGACATGATGTAGTTAATATTTGCTAAGAAAAAAAGAAGTGAGGGAACTGCTATAGTCCCAGAAATAGGAAACCTTTCCTCTTGGCCTTTTTTCTACCATGTTCATGAAAAGTACTGGAAATAGATTATTTCTTCACAATGAAACACACGATGTATTTATTAATTACTCGGAGCAATAGGATCCATAGAACAATTATTAACTTTTTAAAAAATATTTATTTATTTATTTATTTATTTATTTATTTATTTATTTATCTGTTTTTTTGGTATTAATGTTTTTGTGGGGCCAGGAGGGAAGCCAGGGCCTTCATTCTGAACCTTCCTATATCACCCTGCTGTTCTCACTTTTTTGTTTTGAGGCAAGGTCCTGTGAAATCACAAAGTTGCCAGGCTGGGCTCCAATTTGTGATTCTCCTGCCTCAGCCTGCCAGGGTGCAGGGATTCTTGGTATGTACCACGCTCCTACCTTAGATTTCTTTTTAAAACTCCCTCAAAAGAGGAAGTTTTCTCAAAACCATTTCCAACATTTCAGTACCTCCTGCCATATGCCATGAACTCGTCCTCCATCTTACTTTGCCCAGAGTAGACCATGACTTGTGAAGGCTTGCTTGCTTCAGGCCTTCAAAACCCATCTCTGATCCTTTCACAAGGAGAAGTATACCTGTGTTTCCAGGAGAACACTGACACAACGGACAATTTAGCACTTCTGGTTCCCATTTTTTTTTTTTTTCTGTTCTTGCTGTTAATTTCAGAACTTTCTGGATAGCATTCCAGAGTCTTCAGTCATGTTCAACCTTCACATTCCTCTGTTAGGCACTCTGGGCCCACTCCTAATCTCAGTCACATACATCACTTTTGGCTGAGCAGGTGATATACAACAGAACTGTCTTGGGTCAGACGCTGTGTCTTTAGGTCAGAATATCTGAGGTGTTCTGGAAGGGAGGTGCCTCCTAGCTAAAGCTTCGCCTATCTCTGTGTGTGTGCACTGACCTGGACCCTGGGCCTAGGTCTCCCACTCTCCCTCAAGACTGACTGAGCAAGGGCTTGTCCCTTCTCTCCCTTCACCTAGAGATAAGCCACAGAGAACTAACTATATGCCAGAGCACTGTGTTATGTCAACCATGAATGCCCACTAAGGACCACGGAGGACACTGATCCCTAAATTGAGAAGGGTGACAGGCATTTAGCAATGAGTGCTGAAAGCCTTGCCTTAGAGAGGTCTCTGGGTAGTGTTCTGCCAAGGATATTCAGGTTTTTGTGCTTTAGTGTTATAATACTGGCACAGTCAACTCTTACTAAGTATCGGTATGCATGGAAACATGTCAAGTGCTTCTCCTATATTATCTTGAGCTTCCAAAAATTTCATGTGACAGGACCATTATACTGAGGGGGAGGAGGCTACCTTGTCCAAGGCCGCAGAGACCTGTGTGGCATTAGCTTTCACCCTTCACAGTTGGGTGGCAGATGCTGAACTGGCAGCACATGGGCCGGAAGGTACATAGCAGACCGATGTCTTTAGAAATACTTCAAGGTGTGAGCCAATATTTCAAGTGCAAGTGATTTAACATATAAACACACACAAAATCCTGAACTGTCTTAGAAATGGGTATGACTACCACAATGAGCTCTTGAGGTCTCCCATTTCATGGAGACATCAGCTTCCCCATGGGAAGGGCCATTTCTTCTCCAGGTTCCTATGGAATCCAGCATAGTATTGTGGTCCTACTTACCCCTGTGACACCTCATGCTCCTGAATTGCCAAGTGTTACCATTGGCTTGTCATGCTATAGTCAGAGACCACTATCAGCATGAAAGACAAGCAAACTTCTGGGCCTTTAACCTGGTATTCACAAAAAGCAGATTTGTGTTTTCTTCTAAAGTACTCAGGGAGTGAAAACCATCTTATGCTGAAACCCATAACTCTTTGCTTGGATCTACAGATGGCCCATACGCAATGAAAGCGGGAACGAAGCTTGATCTTCCCTTTTGTATTCTTCACTTAACACTTTGAATGCAGGTGTGTTATCTCGAGTAATAGGCCCTAGACTGGCTCCTAGGCTCGTGAATGTGCCGAACAACAAGTTGAACATAGCACATACATCAGGGAAACTACAACAAAGTTTACCAAGGTGACAGCATGCATGGGTGAGTGGGCTCACACCCATGTCAAATATACATGATTGCTCAGGTTTAAATGTTCTACTGGTCCCAGGGCACAGCTATTACATTTGTTCTGTCCCAAAATTCACTCCATTACATTTGCATGTGTGTGGTGGGGTATATGTGTGAACCTTCAGTAGTGAACTCCAGATGAAAAAGGTTCCTGTAGGTGAGGCAGTAAGGTCTGGCAAGCAATTGTCTTGTATGTATATATGTATGTATGTATTTATTTATTTATTTATTTGGTATAGGGTCTTGCTGTACAGCTCAGACTTGTAGAGATCCTCTTGTCTCAGCCTCCCCAGTTCTAGGATTGCAAGTGTGTGGCACCATGCGTGGTTTCAGTGGTCAGCACAGGGGACCCAGTTTCTACACAATATCCAGTACCAGGGATCAAACCTGGGTCCCTGTGCTTGTCAGGCATGTGCTTAGACTGCTGAGCTATCCCACCAGCCCTGTGTCTCAATTTTGACTTCTGGAACTTTCCAATGCTGGCTTGGGGGAGTCTTGTTTCCTTTTGCTCTGCTACCATGTAGTAAGCCTTAGGATAAGCATTGGCGGTTGACACTGGGGTGTTGCCCTGGATCAGGTGGATGGAGGAGACTGGATCCTCAGCAAGTGGAGAGGAGCATCCATGTAGCCCCACAATCGTATTAACTATATTAGGTATGTTAATCACTTAAAACAAGTTGGCAAAACAAGGTTTATTGTCCTAAGTTTATCCAGCCTATTTTATCCCTCTTCAAGATGGAGGACATCAATGTGAGAGTAACTGGAGTCACATCCAGGATTCAGAGGGACATCTGAGGATCAGCCTTTGCCTCACCTAGCCCCCTATCCTCCCTCTTAGGACAAGGCCTAAATGTCTTCAGCCAACATCTTCAACTGATAATGACTTAGGTCCCAGGAAAAGCTGAGCTTCCCATGACCGAGGCTAACACAAAGACAATAAAAACTTCATGGGAATGAAACTGCCCCTCAAGCCATGATGATTTCTCTGGAACTACAAAATCATAACAGAGACAGTGATTGCCTGGATTCCAACCGACCTCAGTACTCTGTAAAACTGGTCTTTTGGGGATGGGCCAGTCTGACCTTCATCAGGGTGAATCAGATCCTGTGTTCTTATATGACTTTATTTTTTATTTTCGAGTTAAAGCTGTTCCCCCTACAAATTTATGCTTTAGTTTTAATTTTCCTTATCACTGAAATCAAAGATTTACCCTAGTTGGTCACATTATTGAGGCTCTTTTACCATAATTTTGGGTGGCAAGTGTGTTTTTCACCTTATACAGCCTTAGAACCTTAGAAACAGACTTCCAGACCAACACCATGTCTGTTTTAGAACAAAGTATATATATATATATATATATATATATATATATATATATATATATATATATATGCATATTTTGCAGATAGTTGGTTTATAATTCATCTTTTTTTTATTCATGTATTTGGCACAGGGTCTTACTACACAGCTTAGACTCACAGTGATCTCCTGCTTTCAGTCTCCTCAGCACTGGGATTATAGGTGCAGGACACCCTGCCCAGATTTATTCACCTACTCAGCATGCCCTAGGAGTGGGGTTGGTGCCATGCAGGACTAGGAATTGAACCCTGGTCCCTGTGCTTGCTTAAGCAGTTGCTTAGTCCCCTGACCTATCTCTCTGGCCCTTACAATTCATCTTGAAGTCAATTCTTCTTCAACAAGGGAAATAAAATGGGAGCAGGAGCATGGACAGTGCTGAGAAATGATGGCGGGTCTCTTTTAGGTAAATGAGGGATGGGTCAAACTGACTACTAACCAGGAAGAATGTTAAAAGTCATAAAAATCCACACCTAACAATTGAGTGAAATGTTTCCTAAAAAGAGAGGACATGTACAGAACCGTGGACCCAAACTAATGCCAGACACAGGACTCGAGCACTGTTCATGGCCCAGTCAGCAAAGTGCTGTTCCTAATGCTTCATCTGAATCTGGCATTGTTTACAGGACTGATCTCAAGATGCTATTTCCAATCTCTCATTCATATGGGCAATGGCCCCGCTAATAAGCCTTCATTTATGTCTTATAGGAGGCCAAGTAAGTTTCTGATAGGTCAGTTGTCCCATGCCATGTTTACATATGTAACCACTCCTCATACTTTGAATACTAGGGTCCCCTTTTGCCTCACCCTTGAAGGGCCACTGTCAGCCTTCTTCACTGACCCACTTTGTTTTCTACTTTCAGTAAATCTAAACTCTGTCATTCTTTTCTCATCCATTTCTTTATTCAGGACACTAAAGACTGCTTCGAGTGAAACCCCCCAGGGCCCTCTATCCAATACAATATTCTTTTCCTATGTCTATAAGTGCAAAATATTGTCAGATCTAAGGTTCTTCTCTTGCTTCTCAGTTTCCATGATGGTGGATGACTTTGAGAGTGTATCTTCTGGAGCTTAATGGGTACAAATGAATAACACTGACAGACTCAGGTTCTGGAGTAGTAGCTGGAGACCATGGGCCCAGCCTGGTAAAGAGCAGTTGGCTTGAGCCACTGTGGCCATTTTGGTTGCCACAACATTCTATTACATTCAGGGGCCAGGTTAGGGCTTGGCTCTATTTAGGAACCACAATAGGTGCTAGTGAAAACATTCTTTGCCACAGCAAACACCTCACTCCAACAATACTGTTGGGAACTAAATTATGGAGAATTATATTTCAGTGCATTCAGGATGGCTTGTAGGAACTATATGGTTCTGTGCTCTTCGACACCTTTAAAGCACAAACTTTGTCACAATGTCAGTCTGATTCTCCAGTTAAAATCATCACAAAGTAATTATGTGTCTTAGTAATCTCTCACAGCTGGGACAAACACCTGACACCCGAAACAGAGGAAGGAACAGTTTGTTTAGCTCATAGCTACTGGAGCTTTCAGTCCATACTCAGATGGCTCCAAGGCAAAGGAGAACAGGACAGAGAGCATCCAGTTCATGGCAGCGGAACAGCAACAACTGCAACAGAGGCAACAGACAGGTAGTTTGTCTCTCTGTCTCTCTTACATGGCATTCAGGCTCTCCATCCCAGGTTGGGTGTAGCACTCATACCCATAATCCCAGAAATATTAAGACCCATAATCCCAGTGGATCATGAGTTAATCTCAAACTCTAGAAGTCCCAGCCCCATGACTGCATGAGGCTTTGGGGGGACAACTAGACACAAACCATAACAATCTGCAATAACATTTTGGAGGAAATAAAAGGTAAGTCAGCAAATAAGGTTCAAGGAAAAGACCCTTATAATACATTTTTCATATATATGCTTTTGAACACTGGTAGGTCTCATAATTCCCTCAAATTTCTTATCTAAAATATATTTTACTAGTTTCCTAGGAGAAGCCTTATTTTTTTCTTGGCATAGTAGCTTGTCTTAGTTACTTTTATACATTGAACAGCCAAAGCTGAAATGAGAAATAGTTTATTTTGACTCAAAGTTTGTAGAAGTTTCAGTCCATAATCAGTTGCCTCTAAGGCAGGGCAGCATTGCAGAGGGACATCACAGACAAGAAACAGCTCGTGATCCAGGAAGCAGAGGCAGAGAAATAGCAGCAGCAGCAGCAGCAGCAGCAGCCATAATAGCAAGTCTTACCCTTGTATCCTAGACAGGCTACAAACCTCTTGAGTTTACCACCCAAAACCAAAGAGGGGTTTCTGTCTTTAATAAAGCCATTCAGCCATACCCAGAACTATACCAATTCCAATTAGTGAACTAATTTATACCACACACTCCTAATCCCAGAAGCCAACATTCATGACCCAGCCACTTCTCAAAAGCCCCACCTATGAACATGTTATGATTTTGTCCAGTTGTCCCCTGAAAGTCTCATGCAGTCATGGGGTGACTTCCACAGTTTGTAGTTAATTCATAATCCAATATGGGGGATTATAGATGAGAATACTATACCTGCCGTGGGGTTAGTAATCTGCATACCATATAAGGCTGGAAGAGAAGTCTTCTAGCTACCACAGCTGCTGCTCCTCCCTTTGCTCTTTGCTCTTTTCTGTCCCCATCAATCTCTGCTCTCTTCCCTGTGTCACTCTGTCTGAGAGCCAGCTGAGCATGGATGAAAACCTCTACTGAGAGCTAAATACACCTTTTCTTCCTTAACTTAGAGTGTCAGGTGTTTTGTCCAGTAACAAGAGAAAAGTAACTGAGACAGAACACATAAGGCTATGGAGGGACATCTAGACACAAGCTGTAACAGAAATGTATACACCAGATCTTCAGTAGCTTCTCTGAAAATTTAATGTCATGTCTGACTTCTTTTATTGCCTAAGCTTAAGGAGTTTTACAGATATATTTGAGGCCCTAAAGGACACCTGGATTCCTCTGAGTGTCAATGCTAGCTGAGTATGTTTGAGGCCTCTGTGATAAAGTCAACAATAGTAGACTGGGCCTACTAGCTTGACTTTATAGAACCTGGCCCTACATCTGGAATTAGCCGACAGTCAGCTTAGGCTAAGCCTGCTGGAGCAAGGCTTCTCAGCCACCAGTGTGTGCCACCACATCACCTGCCTGGACTCAGGTAGATCTGGGCTGCAGGCCAGGGGAGAATCTGTGTTTCTATAAGGTGATGCTGGTTCTGTTGATGCCATGTGCTGCATTTTGCCTGCTAGGTCCTATAGAGGTGGCTTTCAAAGTGTGCCAGTTCGCAACTTACTAGAAACATAAGCTCTTAGCTCACCCGCCGTCTCTTAGATCTCCTGAATCAGAAGTCCTGGGTGTGTGGCCCAGCAATCCTTAGGCTAGTCAACTTTCCAGATGATCCCAACATATGCTAAGATTTAAGATGACTGTCCAAGCATTTCATAAGTAGATTGTGTCCCTTCCCCAAATATAGTTAAAGATTAGCTTTTATTACCTGCCAATGTGACCCAATTTGGAGATGAAATCTATTATTTAGTCAGGTTGCTAGTTGCTGCCAATAAACTGCTCCTTTCATGCCAGCTGACTTGAGTGTGGTCTTGTGTGGGTTTAAACACATCTTTTCCAGCAAGTTTTTCTGTCAGACACTTGATTCATTTTTGATAATCATGAAAAGCAAGCCAAAGGATATAGTATCTAAACTGAGAACCGAAAAGTGAGCAAAAGTTAATCAGGTAAGGGAAACTGAGGAAGGCATTGAGGAACCACAGGAGAATGTTTAGAAACAGAAAACATCATATGCCAAACCCAGACACAGTAGATGCACCTATGAGCTTGAGCTGGAGAAGTGAAGAGATCAGTGAGGCAGAGGTTAATGATCTGGTTGGCTATTAATTAAACTTTTGATTAGAACTCATTTCCCTCAGAGAACAACCATTTTGTAGCAAGACTTTCATTGATCATCTTGTACCCCTAAAGATAATAAAGTCTGTGAGTCTTAGTTATACAACTGGCGGATACAATTTGTAATAGACAATAGGATGCAGTGGTGCAAGGACAGAGCAGAATAAGTATTGATGCCGTATCGAACATGCGAGTGGACAAATGACCCGTACCTCTACCTTCTTTTTCACCAAGAGTCGTCATCCTTTCCTTGCCATTGCAGGTTACTTGTTAGAGAGGTCTTGTTCAAGCTGACTTATATTTTTAATGGTCTCTGTTTTAAATTTAAGTCTGTGAAATGGTTTGTGTCTAGGCGTCCCCCCAAAGCCTCTGCAGTCATGGGGTCAGCTTCTAGAATTTGTGATTAATTCATGATCCAATGCTGCGATTATGGGTGTGAGTGCTACTCCTTCGCTGGGGCTGATAGCCTAATACAATATAAGGAAAGGAGAGAGGCAGCTGCGGTGGCTCCTCTTTTTGTTCTTTGCTGTTATTCGCTGCCACGAACTGCTGTCCTCTGCCATGTGCCGTTCTGCCTTGGAGCCAGTTGAGTATGGACTGAAACCTTAACAAACTGTGAACTAAATAAACTTCTCCTTCCTTGATTTTGGGTGTCGGGTATTTTATCCCAGCAATGAGAGAAAGGTCATCAAAACACTCTGAAAAGCCTCTCATTTACAGAGAAAGAACCTGTTCAAATTCTAACATAGGAACTAGAAAATCAGTTTTCTGTTTGTCTTGAAGTGTGATTTTCTGACAAGCCAAGGGTCAGGCTGAGGCATAGGGGTGTGGCAATCATTTGGAAAAGACAGCCACAGCTCAGAAGCCACAGCTCTCTGTCAAGTGAATATAGAACAATTGACCTGGCGGCTCCTGGTGGCACCAGCTCCCTACAGAACATGTTGAAGTCTTCTCCAGCAGCACACGGGAGAGTTCAGGCCAGACCAGCCACAGGGAAAACTGAAGCTGCAGATGCGGGGAGGGTGACGGGAAGCAAGGGGAGCCAGAAGGGTAGCACACACCAAAGAAGTGGCTCACGGCCTTCTTCTTTGTCTTAGATTCAAGAAGTACACTAAGGACAGGAGTTTTATCTTTAAGTTTCAGTTTCCTTTAGGACAAACTGGTGAAATTTTCTCTGATTAAAAAATCCTGAGAAGAAGAAATCTAAAGATCACAGAGTAGAAGAGGCCCCCAACACCTGCCCTCTGGTACCCTCCAGAGCTTCCCTGTCCTCAACTCAACAACACCTGGGCCCCTGAGGGTAAATCTTTCTCTGCTTTTGAACTCAGCTCTGACTGTTGACACTTTCCTTTTGGACAGAGTAAGAATTGATCGTTCTTGGCTTTCTTCCATCAGAGAACTCCACCGCAACCTTGCTGGGTAATATTTGGAATGCTACCTCTTCTACCCCTTCTCTGCCTGTTGGGTTTCTGGGAAGGTCAAGTAAAATTAGCCATGAAAACATCTTGGACAAGTCAACTGGGCCTGGAACAGTCATCCATGGTGGGTGGGAGTGTATTGGATATTACCATAACTTAGCTCTCTCTGATGGCACTTAATGTGATCCAGCTGCGGACAGAGCTCTATGCCTTGGACCCTGAGACTTTATTTTATTTTGTGCACAGAAGACTCAGGGTGAGGAGAGAATGAAGACAAGTTGAGAAATTGAAATCTTTTAGACCTCAGCCCAAAGCATAGGACTAATAAATAACATGTATTCAAGTTTTCTGAAAAAAAAAAAAATTGAATTTTAAACACACATTCCATGAAGAGCCATCCCCTGAGGAATCTAAAAACTCTTCAAAATCAGGGTTTATAAACCTGAAATCACTCAGCAGAGCCACAGAGCGCAACTGTGACTTGATTCCAAGAGGGAAAAAAACCCAAAAAACAAAAAACCACCTTTCCCTTCTGTTCTCTCAGGCTGTGGCCCTGAAAATCAAAGGCAAAGAGAGATTAACAAAAGAAAAAAATTCATTGCATATGCATTTGCAGGAGTGTAACAGAAATGATATGAAATTTCCATATAATTGCTGAGATTTGAAGACCTGTAACATTTAATAATACTAATAATGATAATAATATTTGTAGAGAAGCAACAAAATGAAGGAAAGGGGTTGCAGTTAGAGGCAGGAAATGATGAGAAAGTAAATATGTGAAAGAAATTAATGAGAGCTAAGGGTTAATTTAGTTTTTATTTTTTTTGCAAATTCCACATAGACTTTAGTGATTAAAAGCCTAACTTTCCTGTCTTTCTTGGTATTAAGAAAGGGAAATATTTTTCCACGGGGACATTTACACCCTAGTTTTAGGCAAATAGCAAATAAACGAAGAGCTTTTGTATTTTTGTCTGTTGTTTCTCAACAGACAACTGTCTTTGTATCAAAAAGTGGCATATTATCTTGGGCCTCCTGGTATCATTGTGCCAACTGCATGTTCTGAACTATTTGCACAAGCGTCTTCTCATTGTGCCTGAGCCAACAAGGCTATGAATGTTCATATGACCATCCCCCAGGTTGGATTAAGGATGCTTTCTCTCTAGCTATGAAGTCAGGGCCCATCTCTACCTGTCAAAATGCTTCTTGTGTGTAAAAGATTAAGGTTTCTTTAGGAAGAAAGGATAAGAGAAGCATAATCCCTGCCCAGAAAGCTTTTATTTTGAAGAGTCTAAATGGTAAGTGCTCAGTAGGGCTGCAGGTCCTTCAACGAAGTCTTGAAAGAATGGGCCCTGTGCTGCTTGTTGAGACACTCAAGACAAGCAAAGCCTGCAATAGCTCCCCTGTGTTTTCCTGCTTTGTACCAGTCCTCTGAGACTTAGTCACAAGTCAGATGTCAGGAATGATATTCCTATTTGGGATAATAGGAATTATTATCCCAATAATATTGGTTTCTCCATTTCTTGACCAAATGTGAGAACTTGGACTAAGCCAAGTTGGCTTTCAAAGCAGCAGCTACCTTCTTGGCTGGAAGCTGTTTTCTTTGTGTTCCTGTGCCACATTTTGCACTCTCCTTTTCTGCCAGGACTGGGCCTTCACTTGAGCTTACTTCCCCAACACTTTTTATTTATTTATTTATTTATTTATTTTTATTTTGAGGCAGGATCTCACTAACTAGCTAAACTTCCCAGACTGAATTCAAGCATGCACTCCTCCTGATTCATTGAATTCCACTCTAAGCTTGTTCACTACTTTAACTACTTACGTGCTTGCTTCTCCAGATAGACTGTGTGCCAAGAGTAGGAATTAGAATTACCTTGAGTTTTTTTCTCTACTATTTGAACAAATATTTATTGGCTGCTAAGTCATAAAAGTAAGTACTGAAGATAAAGCATTAAATAAGACAGACGTCACTTCTACTGTCATGAAGTTACCGTTCCAGCAAAGAAGATGATCAGTGAACACATAACTAAATGGAAGTGTGATCATTCCTCTGAAAAGGCAAGTGCAGGGTGTTATTACAGATTAAAGCAGGGGATCTGACTGGAATACTTCATCTAGGCTGTCAACTGGGGTAGACTGAGAAATACTTAATAATCTGATGAAGCACACTGTTGGATGGATCTGTGAGCACATTCCCATACAAATGAACTGGCTAAAATGTGCCAGGCACACCCTAAATTTGGGTGATGCTTTCTAATAGGTCGAGTGTCCAGGTAGAATGAAAGGTAGACACACACACTCAACTCATCATGAGTGGGTGCACATTGTGCTACTGCCTTCTGCCACAAAGATGAAGCTCTGATTATTGTCCTCTGAGTACAGATTTACTGCAGCAACTCTTCAGGGTGTCTTTTAGGTCTTCAGCTACATATTGGGGTTATACTATTGGTCTTTTTGTGAGGATTTCAGCTTCTTAGACTAAGCAGCAGATTCCCTAAGCTCTTTACCCTACAAATGGCCGTGAAAGGACTACACAGTTTCTAATCATATAATGTGAGCAAATAAATCCTCCCTTATTATTTACACACACTGATAGACCTATTCCTCTGAAGAAGCCAAGCTAGTATAGATTTTGCTATCATAGTGTTAGAGAAACCAATTTTTTTTCAATGAACATCTGGCTGTGTTATTCACAAAATATAAGCAAGACTTACATTCCTTTGCTGTTGAGATTTTTTTCTTGTCTAATAGTTTTATAAGGAACCAATTTAATGCATCAATTATATTTGTTTATTTATTTATTTATTTATTTATTTATTTATTTATTTTATTATGGCTGGCAAAGCTTGCTATGGGGGTGGGACTGGCACAGCATGTGGTGCCGAGGACCAAACCAAGATCCCTGCATTGTCTAATCTTTCCTAAGCAGGCACTTTAGACCACTGAGCCAACTTGCCAGCCCAAATGCATCAATTATAAAATATGTTAAAATTAAAACTTTTTAAAATTTGTAGATACAAAGCATTGTTTTATACAAGAGCTCTAAAAAGTTCAGCAATGTAAAAAAAAAATACTTTGAACTGAATAGAAAGCATGTTTGGGTGCGATATTTTGTAGAATTACTTTTTTCTTCTCCAGTCCGGACGTTTCTTTGACTCTGGAATGCTCAGAGTGACTATCTGGTTATTCCCATAGTCTCTCTGCACCATTCTGTACCTGTCTTCCTCGCTTTTAGAGCTTGCATGCTTTCTGTTCTTCTCTCTTGATCTATTTGATCTATGTGATATTCTAGAATTTTCATTGTCCTGATTTTGGAGTCAGTAATTCTCATTTTCTGAAAAATTCTTCTCTCTCTTTCCTCTCTCTTTTTTTTCCTGGATTGCCATGACTAACCCCCCAATCCGTGTTCAATTCTTGGTGAGAAATCAAATTTTAAGGATGAATTTCCTTTGTTGGTTGTGTGGTTTTTGGAGATGGCTCTTGTTATGGTTTGGTTCTAAAATGCCCTCCTACATAGTCTCATGTGTTTGGGAAATTATCAGATCATGGGGTGCCATACTCATTGGAGTATCCATCGGTTAATGAGTTTAGCACATGAATCTGTTGCTATAAAGTGCTGATCTAAAGGTGGACAATTGACGGAGTAATGTGGAAGGCTGTATTCTTGTCCCCAACCACTCTCTTCTTTCTCTGCTGCCTCACTGCCAAGATGAGGGGATCTTTTCTTTGCTAGATCCTTCTAGCATGCCATTTATGGTTTGTAGGTGGCCAATAATGCATTGAACCCACTAAGCTGTGTGTCAAAATAAACCTCCTCTCTGTTCAATGGCAGGTATTGGGCATTCTGTCCTGGTCAGAAAAGCAGATTTAGGGCCGGGGAGATAGCTCTGTGGTACAAGTGCCTGCCTGGCAAGTACAAGGTCATGAGTTTGAACCCCAGTCCTACAAAAAAAAGAAAGAAAGAAAGAAAGAAAAAAGAAAAGCAAATTAAGCAAATTAATGCAGAAAATTGTAACCTAGTGACAGATTTTGCTGTAACTATAGCTGACCATGTTAATTAAAAGTTTTTGGAACTGATTTTTGGGAGAAGTTTGAAAAGTTTTTGAGAGTGAGGCTAGAGAAGCCATAGATTGCTACAAGTAGAGCCCAGTAAATGTTTCTGGTCAGATCAAGGAAGAACAGTAGTTTTATAGAAATATGAACAGTAAAGGCCAGGCTCAGAAGGTTTCAGTTGGGAATAAGTTCTCCACTGGCAGCTGAACTAGAAGCCATATCTATTATACTCTGGAAGAAATTTTGTTTATATTTCCCATGCTCTGTGGCTATACAGGAGACTGAGATTAAGGGTAGCGCATTAATTTAGTGGAAGAAGTATCAAGATATCCCAAAGTCCAGGCTGTAGCATGAGTGAGTATTGCTGGTTTATTTCTATAGTGAGAATTAGGGAGGAAAATAAAAAGAACTAAATGATTTTAAAACTTTAATATCATCATCACCAAAAAAAAAAAAAAAAAAAAAAGTTCCTTCAAAGGTAGGAACAAAAGGAGCATAGCTGATGAAAAGATTAGCATTAAAAAGAACCCAAGTACTTTCCAACAGGACAGTAGGAAAGATGGCTTGAAAGTATGTAAGGATTTGGTCAGACTTGACAGGCTCAGGGTGAAAAAGGGAAAACGCATTTGTAATACTTTGCTTTGAAAATAGAACTCCAGAGCACCCTGCACGCAAAGCAGCAACCAGGGCCATGAAGCCCAAGTTCAGCCATCAGAACATACAGAGGCTTTAGCAGTCGTGGTCTACGAGGACTTGGCTCATATTAGACCTTGGAGTTTTCCACATGGTGCTGATTTTTACAACCATGCAGAATGTAAGAGTTATGGAGTCACAGAGACTTCCACCTAGATTTCAGAAGAAGCCCTGGGAACCCAGGCAGTGAGCTCCAGAGGAGGCAGCACATGAAGTCGAGAGAGTGAAGGAGCATTGAAGATCTCAGGAGGTTGGAGCTAAGAGGAATGTGGAACATTTGTTGAAGAAAACTGCATGCAATGAGTGGAGGCAGTTTAAAAGAGACATCATGTGGGCTTTGACCAACAAGGCCATGGAAGTGGGGCTACCTAAGCCCTTTATAATTCCATATGTCACTACAACTTGCCCAGCTATAGGGCATAGATCTTCAGGATGTAATGTTTGTTCTACTGAGTTTTGGACTTGCGATTTCTGTATAGGCCCCCTATATCTCCCATTTTGAATTGAAAAGTTTACCTTGTACCACTGTATTGAGAGTATTTAATATGCATTGTGCTTTGTACAGGAGCTCATAGCTACGAATTTGCTTTAGTTCTCCAGAGAGATTTTGGAATTGGACTTTTCAGTAATGTAGGAACTCTTAAGTCTTTTACAACTCTTAGGTATTGGTGAAATACATTTTGCATAATGATATGGAAATGAACCTCTTGGGGTCCAGGGGCAGAATATTATAGATTAGATCTAAAATGTGCCCCCAAAGTTTTATGTTTTGGGAATGTGGTTGGATCATGGCAGCAGTATTGTCATCAGGGAGTTGATTCATTAATGAGTCCAGTAGCTGAATGTGCCCGTACGAGGAGGGCCTGGTTGAAAGTGGGTCACTGGGGGGCATGATGAGGTAGGACATGTTCTTGTCCCCAGCCCCTCCCTCCTCCATCTTCATTCTATTGGCCATGGTCTGAGCAGCTTTCCTCTGCCATGTCCTTCTACTATGCCATTTGTGCCTTGGAGCCAGCCAACCACAGACTGAACCCACTAAACCATGAGTCAAAACAAACCTCTCCTCTAAGTTGTAGGTGCTGTCTATATTCTCCCAGAAACAGAAAAGCTGACTAAGACAGCTCTCTAATTATATTGAAACTAAAATTGTTAACTTTACTATTTGTTTACTAATTTTATTATCACTTACTAATTTTACTAATTGGTTCTATCAGAGTTTCTTTCTGATAGTATGAAAAGCACTGCTAGTCTATTATACAAATGGTTTAGAAAGATATATGAAGCAAATGTATTTGAGGCCCAAAATTTACCACTTGTAAGAGATGAGGAATTTAGTTACTCTGAACATGGTTTTTAAAAACACTTCTGGAAAAGTAAAGAATATGTTGGCTGGTTATCTCCTAGCCGGTCAAGGGTTGAAGTTGAAAATAAAATAAAATAAAACCTTAGAGTTAAGTTCTCATGGTGTAGATTGGTTGAATTAAAATGTACCCACAATTAACCTGAAATAGTACTCACAATTAAAATGAAGACATTGATTGGAAAAGCAAGGAATCCTATAAATTGGGATGGAAATTATATGAGAATCATGACGAGACTAGGTAAAATAAATGCTTAAATTCATATGTGCTCATTTTGTCAGAAAAAGTGACCTTAGCACTTAAAGAGACAACAGCTTTTTCACTCTCACCCTTTATAGAATTGGCCTGTCCACCTCTTTCTGAGAGAACTAAGCCTGGCCTGTGTGAAGAAACAGTGGTGTCCTCTCCTGAGGCAGTTTCCAAGAAAGGTAATGCTGATCCTACCACAAACTACCACCATCCTTTCTTGCCTTTAGGCCTCCTGTGTGGCTGTTACTATGCGACCTGAGCTGTCCATCATGAGCTGGCTGTTATATGGCCCATCAAGCTATAAAAGTCAAAGTGCACAGTAACAATTCATTATTAAACAGAGATGCTACATATCTGATCTGGTCCAAGCAGGGCCTGAAGGACAAGTAAATTTTATGTGGCCCAAATGGCCATCATTTCTACTACTACTTTGTAGCCTTGTACCTGCAGTGTGCACCTACGGTCTTACAGGAAACACTTTGTTCAGTTGGTTGAGGCAGAGAAGATTGTGCATTATGAAGATATTGCCTAAAGGTGTCCAGTTGCAGCAGGATAGCCTATTTCTGGGACAACCCTGAGGAATAGTGCTAAGGGAAAATCTTTACAGCCTACAGCATTTTGGGTTCTGAACTTAGTTGTATATTTTGCTTGGAAGGAAAAATGAACAGACATGCACTATCTAGCAATTCATAGGCTTTATAATGATTCAGTAGGCTGGATTTATGTTCAGGGACTTGGAAGGAACATCACTGGAAAATGGATGACAAAGACATATGGAAAGATGTACATTGCTAGACTTCTCTGAAGGGGCAAAGGACATGAAGAGATTTGTGTCCCATGCAAATGCTCACCAAAAGTCAACCTCAGCAGAGAAAGACTTTACCAGTCAAGTGGGTATGACAACTTATATGAATGGAGGTCTCTTTCTTCAGTCATCTCTGCCATTGTTCAGCAGGTTCATCAATAAAGTGGCTGTGGTGGCAGAGATGGAGGTTATGGATAGGCTCAGCAATGCGTACTTCTCCACACTAAGGCTGACCTGCCTATGGCTACTGCTGAGTGCTCAGTCTGCTACCACGAGAGACCAGCACTGACCTCTGGGTATAGAACTATTCCCCAAGGTGACCAGTGAAGGAGTTTGTGGCAGGTTGATTACAATGGACCACTTCTATCTTGGAGGAGGCAGTGTTTGTTTTTACTGGAACAGACATCTATTTTGGCTGTGGATTTGTCTATGTACTACTTCTGCCAAGGCAGCCAGCAGCTCTCCAGGGAGCTTCCAGGTCTTCAGCCTCAAAATAGAGCTGTGATACTGGTCTTGGTCTGAGACTTTCAGCTCCTTGTACTGAGCAGCTACTGGTTTCCTGAGCTCTCCAACTTACGATAGCCATTGTTGGATTATTTAGTGTTTGATCATACAAGGCAGTCTAAGAAATTCATTCTTACATTTTTTTTTCTCTTTTTGAGACAAGGTCTCACTATGCAGTTCAGGCTGGCCTTGAGCTCACTTTTGTAGCTCAGGCTGGTCTCGAACTCACACTGATCCTCCCGCCTCAGCCTCCCAAGTGCTGGGATTACAGGCGTGCGCCACCACGCCCGGCTCCATTCTTACATTTTTATACATTCTATTGATTGTATTCCTCTGGAGAACTCTGATTGATACATGGACTTAATCTGAGGGTTCCATGAAGGTGTCTTCAAAGGATGTTTGAGCTAGCAGACATTAGTCCCCAACTACTCTTGCTAAACTAGTTTTTGGCTTAAGCCATGATAGTCCAGTAGATGTCCTTGGTATAAAATCCTACACAGTATCCTTTCCCATAATCCCAGCATAGTAGACATCAGAAGTCCAATGCCTATCCTTTCCCCCTTCTTCTCTTCCACCTCCTCTTCTTAATAAAAACTAAGATTTGGCTGAATAAATAGTCATCCAGAGAGTAACTATATTTTTCAGCTTCTGTTGCAACTAGAAGGGGCATATAGTTAAATTCCTGTCACTAGAATATGGGTAGAAATGATAAAGTCAACAGCAGGACAATATTTTTCATTAAGGAAAGGTCTTGTGCTCTACTATTCAGCAACTACAGCAAACCATCTTACACCAAAGATAGGAATCGTCGCTGAGAACTGCCCCATGCATGTAACTTGGGGTGACCTCAGGGAATAGCATTGTGTGTTCTGGATTTCTAGCTGGTCTATATGCCTTTCCAAGTGGGAGAATTAAACTTCTGTCTTGTTTGAAACACAATAATTTCTGTTTCTTTGCTAGGGAAGTTAAGCCTATATTTTAATTCACATATTCAGGATCTGCCCTTTGGCATATTTTTGGCTGAAAACAAAAGACATTTACCTAAGTTGTCATAATCTGTGCATAGTTTTAGCATGAAGTTTCTTGTAAGTGACTCTTCAGTTTAAATAGTTTCATGGGCTGGGGAGATAGCTCCACAGCACTAGTGCCCATCTGGCAAGTGTAAGGTCATGAGATCAAACCCTGTTCACACAAAAAAATTTCATTAAATAAATAAATAAATAGTTTCATGGTCCGCATTTGGCTGTCACCTCTTTTAAATATTCCTCTCCTCTGTCCTTGTTCACTTTCTCCTTCTTTCATTGTTCAGAATCTCTAAATATTTTGAGGAGAATCAGAGTTGAGGAGCCATGCAATTTCTTGGCCAAGTCACTGTGCCTTTGGGAGAGTGGATGCAGATAGCAAAGGGGAGGGAATGAGATCTTGACTTAAAGATTAGAGTCTTAATTTTCTGGAACTCAGCTGATCACAGCCTCTATTAATGAGAATGTTTTCACACCTTGAAAAATAAGAATGATCAAATGCTCTGAGGCCATCTCCTCAACATTACGAAATCTCTGCTCTTTCAACATAGACACATTGAAGATGTACCCAAGTGTCATTTTAGGGAAATTATACTAAAGAAATAACTTACAGGTGGAGTAAGTCCAGTGATAGAACACTTACTTAGCATGTGCAAGGTAAAAAGCAAAAACAGAAACAAGAAAAAATGTGTAAAGCTGCATGTATGTGGATAGCGAGTGTGATGTTGTTTGCATTTGTACAAAAAAACTGAAAAAATTTTGATAAACCTGAAGAAGATTAAATAAAAATTATTTACTTCATTGTAAGTAGCAAAGCAGGCATTTCAAAGGAAGATATTCAGATATTCCTGTCTAAACAGACCTGAAAAGCCTAGTGATGTACTGGTAGCCAACTGCTTCTATTTTTGATTAATGACTGAGGTCTTTCCATCTTTTTGTGTCCTCTTAAGTTAAAGCAGTTACTTAAGGCCTCTGTGATGAATGCAATTGTCATGCATATCTAAAATGTGTCAATAAAATTGGATTGAAGAAAAAAAGAGAAACCACTTAAAGCAAAAAGATTATCCATGTATATGGATTAGAAGAATTAATATTGTTAAAATGTCTGTGCTATTCAAAACAAAGTACAGATTCAATGATTTCTCTTCAAGATATTAATAAATTTTTTACAGAGCAAGAAAAAAAATACTGAAAATCATATGGATGCACAAACAATCCCAAATAGCTAAAGGAATCTTGAGCAAAACTGGAAGCCTCACACACTTATACCAAACTACAGTAACCCAAACAGCATAGCATTACACTGAAAATATAGATGGAACAATAGAAAGAAAAAGACAACTGATTTTCAACAAAGATGCAAAAAAATATATTAAAAAAAGGACAGCTTCTTCAACAAATAGTGTTTAAAAAACTGGATTACATACAATGAAGATTAAAATTGACCCATATTGCTTTCCCTGTACAAAAATCAATTCAAAATAGATCAAAGCTTTTAGAGGAAAACCTAAAACTAAATCTACTAGAGAACAACACGAGAGAAACACTTCCTGATATTGATGCAGGCAACAGTGGGTTAAGATATAACTAAAAACCTTCTGCATAGTAAGGAAAACAACCAACAGAATCAAGAGACTATAGTGCCTTTAAAAATAGAGAAAACATTTGCCAGCTATTCATCTGCTGGAAATTTAATCTCCAAAATGTTTAAAGAACTCACATACTCCACAACATGTAATATGATTTTTAAAATGGGCAAATGAGCTGAACAACACTTCTCAAAGGAAGAAATACAAGTAGCTAATAAATGTATGAAAAATACTCAATATAATTAACCATCAAGGAAATGCAAATAAAAACGGGGATGAGAAACCATCTCACCAAAACTAGAATGGCTGTCATCAAAATAAATGCACAAATACATACTGGTGATAGGAATGTAAACTGGAAAATAGTAAGGAGGCTCTTAAAAAATGAGAACTACCTCATAATTCAACTATTCCACACCTGGACAGGATATATCCTCCAAGAAAGTGAAATCAGTAGGTGGAAGAGATACCCTTGTGCCCATATATCATGAAACTTTCACACAGCAAAGATACAAAATTTAATCAAGGTGCCCACCAGCAGACAAATGGATAAAGAAAACGTGGTAAACATATAGAGTGGAGCATTATTCAACCACAAAGAAAAATGACACTCTGTCATTTGCAGCACAATGGATGGAAATGGAGCACATTGTGCTAAAAAAAATAAATCTGTTACAAAAAGATAAGCATTGCATCTTTTCTCTCAAGCATGGAAAATAAAAGAAAATTACCAGGCTCTGGGAAGAGTGTCAAGGGATGGGGCAGCAAGGTGATCAATGCATAGTGTATGTATGCATGAAAAAGTACAATGAATGGGCTGGGGAGACAGCTCAGTAGAATAAGTGCTTGCCTGGTAAGTGCAAGGACCTGAGTTCAATCCCCTGTTACACCAAAAAAAAAAAAAAAAGAAAGAAAGAAAAAGAAAAAGTACAATGAATGCTATTAACATGTATAATTAACATATATGCAAATTTATTTGTAAAAGCTTGAAAATCTATTAATGAAAACAGGAAATCGGCCCAAACTCTGTAAGTTAGTTGACAGTAGTATACTAAAATTAATGTTTTATTTCATTTATTATATCATGACTATGTAAGATTTTAATATTAAAGTTCATTGAGTGAAATATATTTGAAACTGTGTGTTGTCTTTCTTTTGTTTTGTTTTGTTTTTGTTTTTGCAGGACCAGAGTTCAAACTCATGACCTTGCACTTGCTAGGCAGTCACTTACACCACAGGTCTATCTCCCTGGCCCCTGTTGTCACTCTTTTTTTTTTTTTTTTTTTTTAATTTTTTTTTTTTTTTTTTTTTTTTTTTTTTTTTTTTTTTTTTTTTTTTTTAATTTTTTATTTTATTTTATTTTCTTGTTTCAGAACTTTTGTTTGTTTATTTATTTCTTTTTATGGCCAGCTCAGCCTGCCCTGAGGGCAGGCCTGGCGCAGCACGTGGTGCCAGGAATCGAACCGAAGTCCCTGGAGCCGCCCAAGCTTTCCTAAGCAGGCACTTTAGACACTGAGCCATCCTGCCGGGCCCCCTGTTGCCATTCTTATAAGCTTAAATTTTTATAATGGTAGGAACCCATAGTGAGGCAAAGATCATAGTTATCCTGCTTATTGGCCTTTCATATGAGGAACAGAGGAGGAAATCAAGAGAAGCAATAATAATATCTTACATAGTGGGGTTACATAGAGCTTCCCACGTGCAGGCACTATCTTCTGCACTTTAGAGTCACCTAACTTTATAATATACCCAAAGAGCTACCACTATCTCCATTGCACAGAAGAGGAAACAGAAGCACAGAAAGGATGAACAGTCTAAAAAGGTAACCGAGTGAGAGGCTGGAGTTGAATCCAGACAGTCTGGTTCCAGCGACTAAACTTAAGTACTGTGCTACTGTGACTAATTGATAGAATGAAGAAACGAATGGACGTGTTCTGCTAAGAGGAAAAAAAGAGCGCCCAGCTCAATCCCCAGCAAGTAGAAAAATCAATAAACCAGCCCAGCTCAGGGCCAGAGCTTCTGCTTAATCAAGGTTTTACAATTTATCCTTCATTGCAAAGTAACAGGCTGTTTATATTCAGAACTTGCCTAATGCCGACAAGACACTGACATTAACAGTTGTTGATAAGTGACTGGGAAAAGCTGAACATTTTAATTTAAGCAAGTGAAGGAATTAATTCCTAGTAAATTAAAAGGTGTCATCCACCATTTCCCTGCCTCCTCAGTCTTCTGCTTTTCACCCAGAACAATAGCAAGGATGTAGTAAGGTCAGCCATGACCGGTGGGTTTTCCTTTTCCAATCTCCTGGTTCTGCTGCTTCTGAAATAATCTCTAGGCTTATATCTGAAGACCTGGAAACAGGAGAGAGAAATATGTAGTCTATAAACATCTCTGTTTCTTAAAACGTTGTTAGCAATCCTCCAACAGGGAAAGGGTTAAAAGAATAGATTGTGCTGCTGGAGTGGAAGAACGACATTTTATTCTCTTTGTGTCTTTGCATGTTCAGCAGCAGGAAGAGTGGTTGGTACGAAGCAGGAGCTCTATGCAGGGCAGGATTTTCTATCAGACGAGTGGACAAAATAACTTTTTGTGCTGCTGATTGAACCCAGGGCTTTGTGCATGCTAAGCACATCTTCTATCACTGAGCCAGGCCCTGGTCCTTAGAAATATTGATAGTATGAAGTACTGTGGAAAATAAATATTCCTTGGTTAACATTTTCTATATAAAAATAGCATTTATTCATCAAGTGGATTCTAAGTGCTTCCTATGTGTAAAGTATAGGCGAGTCCCTCAGTTTTTATGAGTCTGAGAGATGTACAAATTTGTATCAACTCTATGGATTTAGAACAAGAGAAATTTGTAAATTCGAGGTGAAAGAAAAACAGGGCTCTCTCCTCCATTGTTTTAAATCTCAAAGTACAACTCAGGAGTAAAATGTTGTAGGTATGCAAAATTTGCACATGTAGTCAAACTGTACTTGTGTGTGTGTGTGTGTGTGTGTGTGTGTGTGTGTGTGTGTGTGGTTGCTACTGCATTTATTTTGCTACAGCTAATCTTTCTATAGCAACAAATTTGCCATAAAGTGAAGCACAAGATTAAACTGGATCGCTGGGCCCTTTTTCTTCTTGTCTCCACTGAGTTCAAAGTGCTTGCATCTCTTAATGGCCAGCATTCCCTTCCATGTGCAGATGGGTTTCACACACTCAAAACTCAGCACAACCTTCTCTGTCATTTTAACCTTCTATGGAAAATGGATTTCAGCTGCCCAACATAGCCACCCTGCTTCCTGCCATAGTGCCTCTTTCCTTGGGCATAGAGGGAATCTTGGCCCTTCTTGTACTGGCTCACTTGGTAAGGCTGGTGCTTGCCACACTCCTTACAGAAAATCCTTCAGGTTTTAGGTACATTGACCATCTCGGTGGTAGAGCTGTCTACCAGAAGGAAACAAGAAGCACAGCGACCTAACTCCCTTCAAACTGCATTTCTGTGATTCAGGTGGTGTTCCTTTAGCACAACAGAGTGTGATTTCCCAGTATAGAGTGGGCTGGTTTCTGAAAGCACAGCAGAGGTTGGATATGCAGATAAACACCAATCCATGGAACGAAGAAGAAAATTTCTACGGAAAAAAAACAATGTTAGCTTGGTAGACTGAAAACATGACATATGTGGGGGGGGGGGAGAAACAAGGAGGGCTTAAATCAACAACGGTACTGGCTGCCTGACTCCTTACAGCTTTAACAGAAAGGGTACACAGCACTAAGTACTGAGTATTCACACTTCTGTCACCCCATTCTCACTTTTCTCTAGCCAGAAATGTCAATGTTTCCTTCTTTCTGTCTCAGTTACTCTTCTCTCATTGCTGGGACAAATACATAACACCCAAAATGAAGGAAGGAAAGGTCTATTTAGCTCCCAGTTACTGGAGGTTTCAGTCTATATTTGGCTGGCTCCAAGGCTGAGTGGAACAGGGCAGAGAGCAGCAGTTCATGGTGATGGGACAGCAACAAATGGTGACAGAGGCAACCAACCAATCAGGGCACAGAGAGCAACAGAGATTGAGTCTGTCTCCCTGCCCCTCTTATAATACATTCAGGCTCTCTGCCTCAGGCTGTCTGCCTCAGGCCACACCCCCAATCCCAGCCGCACTCAGATCCATAATCCCAGCAGTACTAAAACACATAATCCCAGGGGATCATGACTTAGGGATAACTAGACATAAACACTGTTTGATTTTCACAAGTTTTGGGGTCTTTAGGAAGACAGTCCAAGGCAGCGTTGAGTAGAACAGGCATGGGCAGTAGATTAGCAGAGCTCAAAATTCAGCTGTGTTACCATGGACAAGAAAATATGGCATGGCCAGAAGTATATGAAATGGTTAGTGTTCAGGTTAAATGAGATAACATAGGTAAAATACATGGTACATAATGATTCAACAACTGTTAGTTATTAACAATGGCAGCTATAAAAGTAAAAGGATATAGTGTATCCTTATTTACAGAGTCTTTTCAAGTTCATGTTCTAAGTTGCCTTTTGCTTAGGAGTTGAACTCCTAGAGGGCCCAACAAATACCTCAGCAGATTAAAGCACCTGCTTAAACAGACAAAGCAGCTGGGGTGGGATCCCTGGCATGAAGTGCCAGCCCTGCCCCACGGCACACTGAGATGGGGATTGGGACTGGGCATGGTGGTACGCCCCTGTAATCCCAGCTCTTGGGAGGCTGAACACAAGCAGATCACAAGTCTGATCTATGTAGCAAAACCCTGTAGATCCTGTAGACCCTTACTAAAAAAATAAGAGTCCAACTACTGGGATCATTCAGATATGAGTCAAATGCTGCCTTCCTTCTCACCATCTTCCAGATGTGGGCAAGTTGGTTCACCTTTAGCATTGTTTCTTTGTAAATTGAAGTAATAATACACAAGATATTGAAAGTGATTATAAAGATGATATAATACAGGTAAGAGTATAGTTAGTGCATGCCAAATACTCAATAAATGCTATCGTTCACTGTATTTATTGTCCACTTACCCTTCTAAGAACCCTGTTTCAAAGAAACAAAGACTCAGAGCTAGAAGCATTCTCAGAGCAGGAGCAAGATCAAACTCCAATTCACATGAAGCTGCGGGCTAAGAACATTTTCCAGGATGACATAATATTTCTAAAACATACATTCTGTACCTAAGTTAGAACAAAGACTTAGCTACAGAGGTCTTAAAGCCTAGCCAACCTCTCTCCTTGGAGGAAATATTCCACTTAAATCTGGCAGAGTGAGACAGAGATCCCTTTTCTTTCCTAATAGGGACATTAGAAGTAGACATTCTTTCTGCTTTTCTCTATAAGAACCAACCAAGGATCAAAGAGCATAGAGAACTCATAATGGTTTCTTGATGTGTCCAGAAATCTGTTGGCTGTCCTTTGCTTGGTATGTCTGACATTAAAGAGAGTAAAGAAGATGCAGCCGTTCTCCATGTTCCTCTTGAGTCAGCCCCAAGAATGCTGCAGGACACAACGTTCAGCTTTGTGCATGCTTGCCGAGTCAGAACTCTCCTCGCTGGCCATACAGAGCAACTGCATGCAAAGGACTCTGGGACTCAGTTCTGTCTCTGCTGCTCCTATTGTCCATTTCCTCATTTACTTATAGAGTATTGTTTTCCACCCTTTGACTTTCAGTCTACAAATTTTATTTTGAGCTAAATGTGCTTCTTGTACACCATTAGATTTTTGTTTCTCTATCCAGTCCACCAGTCTGTTTTTTTTGTTGGGTGAAATGAGGCCATTTATATTAATGGTTATAACTGATATGTAGTGGCTTATCTTTGTCATGTTGTTTCCTGCTATTGATTTCCTACTTTTCCCCTCTGCTTAATTGCTTGCCTTGGTTGGTACTTCGTTTCTGCTGTTCTTGGAATTGCGGTCATTTTCCTCTCTTTCTATAATGTCTTTTATTATTCCTTTAGGGTTGGTTTGGTGGTTAAGAATTTCTTCAGTTGTTTTTTGTCATGGAAGTATCTTATTTCTCTAAGAATTTTGTAAGACAGTTTTGCAGGGTACATCAGTCTGGGTTGGAAGTTGTTTCCCTTCAGGACTTGAAATACTTCACTCCAAGTTCATCTTGACTTGATGGCTTCATAAGTCTGCAATAATTCTGATTGACTTTCCTTTATAGGTGATCTATTTCTTTTTTCTAATAGTGTTTAATTCCTGTGCTAAATTACTGGGATCTTGATTATTATATAACTGAATGTACATTTATTTAAGTTCTGACTAATTGTAGTTCTATATGCCTTTATTTACTGTTTATCAGATTCTTTTTCATGTTTGGGAAATTTACTTCTGTAGTCTATTTATGTCACGTTTGTTGAGTTCTGCTTTTTCGTTGACACCTATCAGTCTTATACTGTTTATTATGTTTTGTTTTTGCATCTTGCATGTGTTGAATTGTTATTTCCTGGTTCCTGTTCATTTTTAAAACATCTTTCCTTCATGATCACTAACTACAGGCATGTTTTCAAGGCCTGGAATTCTATCTTCAATTTCATTCATGTGGTTTTGCCAGCTTTCAATGAAGTTTTTAATTTCCTAGATATCTGTTTGAATCTTTTTTCTGCAGTCTAGTTCATTCCTATATCGTTCATCGAAGGTTGGCATTATTTTCCTATGCTCCCTATTTTATGTCTTCTTTAAGTGTGCTGAGTAATTCTCCCACTGTAATTGTCATTTCATTTTTTTAAACCTGAGATATTAGTTCTGATATGAAATTTCATAGCTTCAGTTGTTTCTGTGCTTCAGTTGCTGTCATTTCAGAAATTTCTGGTGTGTGATGTCCAATTTCTTTTATATTAAATGTCTCTCAGACTTGTTCTGGGTGGGCTGGCAATCTGAGATTGCATTTGATTCCTTCATCTTATGATTTTCTTTTTCAAAATTACTTTATTTTGTGATGATCCTTGTGAGTTTCTGTAGTAGGTAGCTATGTCACTGGTATCAAGACCTCTCTAGAGCTGGGCCATGGTGGTGTGTGCTTGCAATCCCAGCACTTGGGAGGCTGAAAAACAAAGATCAGTGCAAGTTTGAGACCAGCCTGGGCTACAAAAAAGTGAGCTCAAGGCCAGTCTGAACTGCATAGTAAGACCTTGTCTCAAAAAAGTGCACACACACACACACACACACACACACACACACAGACCTCTGTAGGAAAAGTCTGTTCTTCAAGGATATTTTCTGTGTGTAGGAGCTTCTTGGTTTGTATCTGTCCCAACATCCTGCCTTCCCAATTAATTTAGAGTGCAATGTTGCTTTCTGTTTGGTTCAGCCCCCAGTCTTTTGATGTAGGGCTGTGGTGAAGTTATTATCCCCAGGGTTTTCCAATATTGTTACACAACAGAAAACAACTGATTACAACGGAGATGACATCCTAGCTACAGTAGGACAATTAGTAACAATGATAGCATCAAGTACAATTTAGAAATTGACAAACTATAGTGACTATTGACTTTTGTACTTGAGACCATAAGAGCAAAGTCTGTAGTTATATAATAGAGCTGAATCTAAATTAGGGCTTTGTAGACAAAGTGCTCCCCGTGTTAGAGAGCTTTACCCACCTATTGGCTTGCATTTTGGACTTTTTCCTTTAGCTAATCTTACCTTCCCATCATGTGCATCCTAGTCTGGTTGCCACTGTGTGGCTGTCAGCCCTGGTGGCCTGGCCCCATAGTGTAGAGGGATGGACCAGGCACCTGAGTTCCTCTGGATGAGCTAGTTCCAAGTCCTGGGCATTTTACCAATTTCTTGGTACAGTACACATTATTATAACAGATAACCAGGATTGATGACTAAGTTTCCCATTTCCATGTGGCACCAGTGACACCTGCAATAGTAACATGGGATAACATCTATTTCCCCTGTTTTGCACTAGAGTGTGTGATGTTTTGCCTTTATTTTGACTAACTTGAGCACAAAAGTGTTATCTCATTCTCCTTTAAATTTGTATATTGCTCAATAAGAGTTAGACAGATTACTGAAATATCTAAAATAATTCCTTCTTTCTTGTTTACAATCTTTGCCTATTTTACTCTGGATAGTTTGTCTTTTTTTAAGGCAAGTATTCTACTACTGAACTATACCCCCAGCCCTTTGGTCTTATTGTTTTATGGAAGCTCTTAAAATATTAAGGGAATTAAACATTGCCTGTGAAATTACTTGTAAATAATTTTCTCCCAAGTCGCTATTTGACTTTTGATTTTGCTTAGTTTCTGCCAAGCTAATATTTTTATTGAATTTATTTCAAAAATCTTTTCTCCAGTACCTTTTAAAACCATAATTAGAAAGCTCTTCCCCACTTTGAATTTATGCAAGAACTTTCCACTTAGGATTTACATTTTACATTTAATATATGATTCATTTGGAATGGATCCTGGTTAAATACACAAGGAATAGATCCAGCTTTATTTTTAAACAATCAAGCCATAGTTGTTCTAACACTATTTATTTAATAGTTTTCATTTTACCCATTTATTTGAGAAATCAACTCTATCATATGCCAAATCCTTGTGTGTATTTGTGCCCACTGTTGATTTTAAAATTCTGTTCAGTTGATGAGTCAACCACACATTTTGTTGTTGCTATGTCAACAATGGAATTTATGTTTCTAAGTCACTGAGATATCAGTCAAAATAGAAATATAGAAAGAACAGACAGATTAGGAAAATTAAAGTGATACCCAACCAGACACATTCTATAGGAATTCCTGCCTTTCACTATTCCAGTATGAACCTGAGGAGTAGGACATGGAATGAGGACAGAAAAATATTACCCTCTGACCTGAGGGCTGGAATCAATCCCATCCAGAAGATTCTTGTGGCTTTGCCATGTTATTAATACATGTTAGTGTCTGAACCAAGAAAGAACCAATTTGAGCACTTATTGGAAATTTTAAAACTGTAAGAGGAACAGGCAATTTTTGGTGAAGACACCATAGGATTTAAACTGTGAGTATATACTCTTGAAAACACAAATAAATTTATATTTTCAGACATCAGATAAGTCATTCCTTAGAAAGGAAAACTGGTTGTTTGCATACAAAAGATTGAATGTCTTTTGCCATATCTAGGATATATGAAGTCAAAAAATTAGAACCAAAAAATAAAAGACCCAACTTAAAGAACAGGCAACAGGGCACTTACACGAAGGTGGCAGCAGAGAAACAGCCTTTCCAAGGTCCCAGCCTTTCTAGCCCATAGGATATAGCAATCTGAGGAAGAGAAGGAGGAGGTAAGTGGGTGCTGATAGTCCAACATGTATCTGAAGAGCGAATTGGAGTCTAAGGGAGGGTGAAGAGAGAGACTTTAACATAGAAGGAGGAGGTGGCAAATGGCACTCTCTCCTTGAGCAATAGCTTTTGGTGTGTGAGGGGTGCTCAAACCTGCAGAAGCAGTGACTACTGGCCACCTGTCTCAGTTACTTTTCACTCATTGCTGGGACAAAATACCCAACACCCAAAATTAAGGAAAGAAAGATTATTTAGCTCACAATGGAGGTTTCAGTCCATACTCAGTTGGCTCCAAGGCAAAGTAGCACATGACACAGGGCAGCAGTTCATGACTGCAGAAAACAGTAAGAGCAAAGCAAAGGAAGAAGCAGCAGCTGTGGCATCTAGCAAGCCTCTCTTCCTTCTAAGCTGACTAGGCAGACCTGAGCTCCTCCAAGGAAATAGTATCCTTCCTTCTACACTGACTGCAGACTAGAGTTCCTCCATGGAATCCTTTCTCAACTCTCTTTTATATCCTTCCTGTGATGAATAACTCTAGAGTGGGCCCTCAACACCCTAGGGTGGACCCTACAGATCTTAGGGAGGGACCTCCACGCCCTAGGATGTAGAGTCCAGCCAAGCTTCCAACTCCTCAAGTTGACACAATGTATTAACCACCATACCACCCCAGAGGTCTCCATGGAGAAATAAATCAGTGGTATGGAGTAGTGGCTACAAGGACTGAGTTGTTTGGGTTCAGACACCTGCTCCCAGATTGGATGATTGGCCAGTTGCCATTTTGGGGAGGGTTCAGCTGAGCTCAGAACTCACAACAGCTTTGGGACAATGGCTCCATCTAGCAGCTCCCAGGGTCAGAGTGAGGTGGAATGGAGTTCAAGTTGGCAGAAGACTGGAGAAATTCAACATTGGAATAGAATTTTAAAAGCCATTAGAGAAAAGAAACAAATTACATTTAGAGAATTACGACAGACTTTTCAACACAAACCCTTAAGAGAACTTGAGGCTCCAAGCCCAGAATAAAACAACTTCCTAACCAGATTAATGTACCCTCCAAAAGTAGCTTTCAAAATTAATGGAGAAATAAGATGCTCCCATGACAAAGATCAACTAAAGGAATTAATGATCACCAAACTGGCATTAAAAAATGTTCTGAAAGACATTACAATAAGAAACAACAAAGAGTACAACTTCATAAACTCCAACAGAATGAGTCCACCAGGCAAGACCAGCGCTGGGAGGGTGGGGAAAAAGCGATCCTTCTTCGACTGTTGATGGGAGTATAGACTGATTCAATCACTGTGGAAACCAGTGTGGAGATTTCTCAGAAAACTAGGACAAGAGGTTTCATTTAACCCAGCTATTCCCTTTCTTGGTTCCATCCTAAAAGAATTAGAAGCATCATACCAATGAACGATATGCACACTCGCATGTGTAGTGGTAGAGTGTGTAATAGCTAAACCTGGGAAGCAGCTGAAATGCTCATCAGTGACTGAATGGATAAAGAAGGTGGGGTTTAGGTACACTGGAGTCCTACTCTGCCACAAGGAAGGGTGTGCTTGAGACATTTCTAGCTAAATGGATGCACCTCAAGGCCACACTGTTGAGTGAAATAAGTGGGCCACATATGTTTGAATATCACATTGTTTCTCTAGTAAGACAAGCTGAAAGTGTAGTTAAAGACCAAATGGAGAACAGAGATTGGAAAATGAGAAGAAAATGTTCAAGTGTGGACAATGGAAGAGGGAAAGGAAAGAAGGAAACAGTAAGAACAGAAAAAAAAATGGACTTTTGTAAATAAGGAATTGAAGAGAGGTTGAAGAGAGCGAAGGTGAATGGGAATGAATGGAAGCAAGATTTGTCATGTATAGGTAGGAATTTTTGATGATGAATGTTATAATTCTGTATATGTAAAATATACCAATAAAAAATAAAACCACCTAAAAGTTGAGGCAACTGAAGTAAATAGACTCCTACCAGAAAAGGAAATACAAATGGCCAGTAACTACATGAGAAAAGCCTGAACTTCTCTGGCCGTTACAGAAACAAAAATTAAAACAACAGTGAGGGGCCTGGCGGGATGGCTCAGTGGTCTAAAGCGCCTGCTTGGGGAAGCTTGGGCGGCTTCAGGGACCGCGGTTCGATCCCCGGCACCACATGCTGCGCCAGCCCTGCCCTCGGGGCGGGCTGAGCCGGCCATGAAAATGAGTGAATAAACAAACAAAGGTTCTGAAACAATAAATAAATAAAATTTAAAAATAAAAATAAAATAAATAAATAAAACAACAGTGAAATTCTATTTTATTCCAGAAAGGCATCAAATAATAACAAATTATGTGGTCATTGGGGAAAAAAACCCTTCGGCATTGTTGGTGAGAGTTTTTAGTATAGCCACTGTGGAAATCATCATGGAGACTTCTCACAAAACTTAAAAGGGAAATTCCATTTCGCCCAGCTATTACTGTGCCACATAATCTTGCCCAGTAAGTTAAAGACATTATATTACAGAGACACAAACATAGCCATGTCTACAGTGGCACAGCCCATGATGGCTGACTCCTGCCAGTGGTGTACAAGCTCAGCAACAGATGACTAGATGAAGAAAATATGAGCGCTATATGTATCGGGTCCTACTGGGCTGTGCAATGCAATATATTTCAGTCATTCGTATGAAAAAAAAAAAAAAAAAAAAGATGCCCTAGAGACCGTAATGTTAAGTTAAATAACCAGAAGTGCAAGGCTTAAATATTATATTTTCTCTTCTATGAGAAACCCAAAGCGTAAATAAAGGAGCCAATGAAAGATAGATAACAGAGACAAGGGAGATTGATCTTTTGTAAAGTGAAAGGGAACCCCAAGAGATGGAAGGAGAGGAGATTGGAGGGAGCAGAGGATGACTAAAAAGAATTAGGCTGTGTCATGTGCATGGGTCAATTGTCTACCTCGAAGGCTGGCATTCTATGTTGCAAATATGTACCAATAAAAACTTTCTTTAACTTCTAAAGAATGGACTGATCCATTAGGCCCTGTGCCTAGACGTCACCCCAGAGCCTCAGGCACTCCTATGTGGGGATTTCTGGAGGTGGCTGGATATAGAACGTGTGACACTGGCATTAAGGGTGTGCAGTATTTAAATGAACGGAGCCTGGTTCTGGGTGTGGAAAGTGAAAACCCCACCCTGGGTATGGGTGGCACCAATCAATAGACTGGGAGCCCGGATGCAATGTAAAGAGAGAAGGCAGGCCAGTTTGCAGCCGCTGCTTCCCGCTGCTTCCCGCTGCCTTGCCATGGGACATTTTTTCTCTGCTATGCCCCTTTACCACACCACCCTTCCGTGGAACCAGGGGAAGATGGATTGAAATTTCTACAAACTATGAACTAAAATGAACATTTCCTCCTCTAACTCTCAGTGGCCAAAAGTAACAAAGACAAGATCATTCTATTCTCTTCCTTAAAACAATTATATCAATAACTAGTGATCGCTTCACACAGAACTTACTGAACCAGCCTCCTAGCTTGGCTCTCACTCGAGAGCTTCTCCAGCAGACCCCAGACCTCAGCAGGTGTCTAATTCCATCTGTGTCAGAAATCCTAGCCCTTCAGTGCTCTTACCCTATTTATCTATCTGACAAGTGTCTCACTTATTTAAAGGTCTCATTCAAATGCTCCCTTCCTGTAGCCTTATTTGGCTCTCTCAGAATGAACCCACCAATCCTTCTCCATGTTATTATAACTCTTCTTACCCCTGTTATGGTGCTCGATGAGTCCCTCCAGTAAGATTTTGAGCGTCTAAAGAGCAGAAGGTGTTTCTTATTCATTGCCATATCCCTAGAAGCTGTCATAGTCCAGAAAACATGGCAAGTGCTAAATTAATGTTTCATTGGTTGATTTAAATTGAAGAAACTGAGATTGATCAAAGGTTTGTCCAGCCTTTTTGAATACTTGCTTGTGATTCTCTTTAAAAACAAAATGCTACCAGGAATCTCCATGCATATTTAGACAAAGGTGGGAATGATCTTGTAAAGAGCAAATCATTGTGATCCATCTCCAGGTGTTTCATCTGGTTCTCAACAGTCTCCTTTTTATCTGCATCCATTTATAAAAGAGATTTGCATTCTGCTACCTTCCACTTTTCCTCATCATCATCTGATGACGAATTCCCTTACCTTTTCCTTGATAGAAGTGTCTGTCTTCTCCCAGAATTACAAGATATTCTCTCTCCCCAAAAAAGCTTTCCTATTTTGAGTAGTTTGTTCATAGCTTTCCTGTCTCACATAAAATTTACATTCATTAAAAACAATGTATGGACAAAGAGATCTCTTAACTGCAGAGGAAGACAGCTGTCATTAAGAGGCCTCTGTCTGCTCAGGGTACCACGTTAGTTTCCCAATGTGTTAGATGCAAGAATAAGTGTATTTTCAAAGTACAAAGAGTCTGTCTGGCAGTTTAGCCACAGTGGTTGGGCGCTGCTCTTGAGGAATTTCAAGTTCTAAGTCTGTGGTCTCTTAGTTTCATATTATCATGTCATAAAACTGTTTCTGACATTTTTTTTTTTCTGTCTTGCATTATCCAAAGAGAGGCCATATATTAAATTTGAGAAGGGAGGCAGGTTTATTCTATGTTGACTGCCACCAACAAGGAATCAATTGTCCCTCAAAATGTCAGGCCTCAAAGGCTCAGGGAGGGGGGTTTTATGGGCTGCAAGTAAGAGGCAGGGAGTACTTGGCTGTCTTTGATTGGTTCTTACAATATGTATCACAGAGACCATATATTAATTTTTGCTGCAGCTTTATAAACAAAGCTGGTACAATATAGAATTCAATAGGCTGCATTTTGAGCCTGTAGAAAGCATTTAGAACATTTATGGCATGTGGAATTTATAACAAAAATAAAACTCAAGCAATTTCCTTGCATTTGTAGGCAAGATGAGGGCATTGGAGGAGATGATATCCAAGAATTTTTAAGTTTATGGTTTCTGGAGAGATGGAAACAATTTCAGGTGAATTGTAAGAGAGGAAATTATTCTTTGCACAGGTAAAATAGTGTGGTAACAAATCTTAGAGAGAAAAACTTTAAAGTTGTCATCAGGTCTCTCTATATGTTCAGTTTCAATTTTGTAGTGTTTTTTCTTACTAAGAAATGTCACGGTGTGATGCTTTCAGTGTAATTCAATAAATACTATGCATACTTCTGTCTCTGCCATAGCTTTAGGACAAAGGCCATAGAATCAACAGCCTGTGGCCTGTTGTGTGAGGGCCACGGGGCTAAGTGAGCCTGAGCCAGCTTCTAAATATGCCCAGAAAGAGGATGTTTTAATAGAAATTCAAAATGTGTTTGTTCAAGCCATTGAGGTCATGCAGTTATCAGGCTTCCTGCCAGGGACCCATTTCATATAAATACATGTATGTGTAAATATGCCCTAAATGTGGAAGGATCATTAAAATTTTGTGTTGTATCTTTAGCATCTTGTATGGCACCATTTTCTAGGAAAGATAATTGAATCCTCATTCCCAGCCGTGATTCTTTGGCCCCATCCCCCAATCCAGTGGCACAAATAAAGCTGCCTTGATGGGGAAGTCCCAGGCAGGGATCAGAGCATCTGGTCACAGCCATACACAGCACATCCAAACTTTATTTCTGCCTAACTGAAACTGTTTATTCAACCAGAGAACAAAGAAAAGTACCTTGAAGGATAAGTGCCACTTCTTCCTATTTCTATTCAAAATATGCTATAAATTAAATATTCACACAAAGCTGCTCATCATACTCATTTAGAATCCTATTTCAACCATGACTGAGGGCTCAGAGGTATTTTTGTTCTTTGTGATGATTAGTAAATGGTTTTGTCATCCTTGGGTATGATAAATTTGTTTTTGAAATTCATTATAATATTTAAATTGATCATCATCACAAATGGGTAACAGTGCTTGGCTGTTGGTGTTTTTCTTCTAGCAGAAAAGATTGAACTAAATTTGAATTAATATCTTCTGGGTTACTTTTTTAACTATTAGAAGAGAAAAACACAGAATGATAAGGCACATTTTGAGCCAAACATGAACCCAATCATTCATTCAACAAACATTTATTGAGTATCAACCATTGGACTAAGTGCTTTGAAATATGCAATGATAAATAAATCACAATTTCTGCATTCATGAACCTTACAAATTTAAGGAAATAAGACAGATAAGTGAATAACTCTACAGCAGTTAAAATGAATTAATGCCTCACAGGATGATGGAGTTCTTTGTATTTCAAAGCAGGGGAAAGGTACATCCAGCTGAATCAAGAGAAGTTTCCAGACAAACTGGCACATTCTTTTCATGTAGACAGGTCCTTGTTGGAGGGGGAGGAACTAAAATACACCATCAGTGTGCCCCAGAGGGGAGAAAATGGAAAAGCAGGAAACACATGGGTTACCCAGGTGTTTCCAGAAAGCAGGTGGATCTACTCTGCAGTTACAGCGGTGGCTCAAATGAAGCTTAATCCCTGTATGTGTGAGCAGAGCACAGAGGTCTGCAAAGTGCTAAGGAAACACAATCAAGACTCTTCAGCAGCAGGGGGATAACTCAGTAACATAACCGCTTGCCTGGCAAGCACAGGGTCCTGAGTTCAATCCCCAGTACCAAAAAAAAAAAAAAAAAAAAAAAAAAAAAAAAAAAAAAAAAAAAAAAAAAAACAAAACACAAGA